>JANSTT010018576.1:0-13525 GCA_026745375.1 Platyura marginata
TCGGTAATTCAATTTACTTATCGGTTAAAAATCCACGTCGCTTCCTTTTATTGGTGAATTATTTGGACTACCACTAATAAATTCTAACGGGATAATGTTAGTATTTGGTACACCCGCTTGATATTATAAATTTTCAGTCGCGTTAAAATTGGAATTAAAATAAGTTCAGTGAAATTTAAAAAAATTATTTAATTAGTGATGTATTACCAAAACTAATATTCCTTTAGTAAATTCGGATTTAGATATAACAGGTAAATCTGAAAAACAGAAGCTACGTCAAAACTTTATATAATTTTTTTTAATCCATATTTAAATTAATTTAGATTTGAACCATACTTCGCCAGAATTAAATACGATACCAACTATCCCAAGTAGCATTTTCAGATGATTTAACGGTAATTTTACTACTTTTAACCGACCTAAAAGTAACTGGGTTACTGGGCATTTACGGTCGTACGACCGTAAATACAACGTCGGCTTAACGTAAAGTTTACCATTTCTTGACTTCATACAAAAATTTACCTTGGTCAAATGACGGTAAATTTACCGTTAAATCATCTGAAAATGCTACTTGGGAAACTAATACTAAATAGAGTAAAAAAGCGCCCTTATATTGATATTATATGATTCCTGAGCACATTACGTTAACTCTATATATATCGTCGCTGCGCCAAGAAAAAGCGCTATGTGGAAATTCTAAGTTATATAATTTAAAAAATATAGGGAAGACCGGGATATGTTGAGATCGCATTTAACTATCTAGGAAAAACTATAAAGGTTGGCAATATTGTCATTTTATTCTTAATTTGCTCCCAAAATTTCAGAGAGATTAGTCTTTATAGCAAATGAATATATAATAGTGAAATTAAATTATTGTTAATAGTTAAAAATTAGAACATTTAAGTAAAAGTGTTCGTTTTTATATATTTTTTTTGGGAGAAAACGGTACTTGGTAAGATTAATAATTGATAAAATCTCTTGATTCTACTAGATTCCACATACCTATGTAGCATTGAAAATAAAAAATTTGACAAAAATATTTTAATTTTCCTACCCAGGCCTCCCCTACTGTTATTCCACAAGAAAAGTCCTATAACCTGGCACTGAGCATGTAATAGACCTCCATGTTCTTTCGTGCTTCCGTGCGGTCCTTGATTAAAGGCAATTTAAAATTATTCTAACCAAATTGACTATTTAATTAGTTTTTAATAAATATATAAAATATTTTTTATACAATTTGAATTTATTTTTTGTATTTCCAAATATGTAGCTACATATATTTCAATTCATCAAATCTTTTTGACAGTTTAAATTGTACGACTAAAAAAAAAATAAGAAAAATTATGACCTCATCGAATTTCTTTGTTCCGCTTAAAAAATCTCTCAAGATTGATTCTGTTAAACAGAAAACCACTCAAATAAAGTAATTTAATTTAAAATAAAATTAAAAAAAAAAAAACAAAAAACACGTAATTTCTCAAGTTATCGGTATACGATATAATATAAAGGTGGCCATTATAGTTTTTTTTTCTTCAAGAACAAATCGCAACCAATTCTAATAACTATACTATAAATGTCAGAGGCCTATCGATCCTCAATAATTATATTATTAGAGAGACCCTCTTGCTTCAACTATTATATTCGACCAAAAGCCAGGGAACACCAACGTTTTCGATATTCTACACGGTAACAAATCTTCAAAGGAAAAAAAAGAAAAGAAATCAATTCCAAGAAGAAAAAAACATTTTGACGTTGTAATTTATGATTTTATGGTTATATTGAAGTTACGTTTACTGCACAATTTTTTTCTTATTTTTTTTCCTTCTTTTTATTACATTATTATATTTGAAATACATTTTTATACATATATGAATTTAAAATGTAATAAATGTTCAAATAAAAGCTGTTAAAGGTGTTCTGCAGAAAGAGGTTCGTTTTTTTTTTATTACTAACAAATAAGAGGTTCAACTAATTGAATAATAATTTCCAAAGATTTTTATATGGATTTAATTCAACATAAAATGTTTTATTATATATGGGAGGTCAACATAAATTTTGGTCAATCTTTGAATTGGTTGATTTATTATTTTAATGATACCCGCGTCACTGGAAACGATTCACATTCTTTATTATTTTTTTAGTTTATTGAGGATGAAGGATGGGAGATCCACATATAAACTCTCATAACTTATATAATCTATTACGTCGATAATGGATTTTTCTCTCGATTATTATATTTAATATAGAGAATTTAAAGTCATCTTTAAATAAAATCTCTTAGCGTATCTTATAGCATATATGCGATGCGTCGCTATAAACAGCAATATGTCCATATGAGTGGGATAATTGACATAAATTGGTTTAGACCTGCAATTGATTTCATTATTTCTTAGTTGGTTACTTCGACCTTGTCCTCTTTAGTCATATTCACTCCAATGGGTATGCAATGCAAGTACATTTATATAAATCTTCAAAATATAGGTAAACGAAACAATTTTCAGAATTTAAAGAATTTGATTGATTCTTTATTTCTAGAGGATAATCATCAAGGTGTTAACAATGCCACAAATATATATGAATAAAAACAAAAAGAAAGTAATTTTCTTTTTCTGTATGCCCTACCTTCCTATTGCTATAAATGCATCATATTTTGAGAGAAAGAACGTTCTGTTCTCCTTTTTCAAAACTTCCGAAAAGAAACCGTTGAAAATTCTGAAAGAAGAAGCAACAACAAAGAATGAAAAAAACAAAAAAACAAAACCTAAACCATCCCAACCGAAACCGTTCATTTTCCTAAATATCTCAATTATTTCTTGAGAAAGTTTTCTTCATTCTCTCAATGTCGATGTCATATAATGTAATGTCTATATACCGCATGCGCGGTAGCCTTAAGCTCCAATAGTGGCGGCACAGATCAAAGGCGAAATTAATACAAAATGACCTAGCATGACTAAATATAACGTTGTTTCCTCTCTTATATGTATATATGTATAATACATATGTACCTACATACATATATACATACATTTACAATATTTTTATTTTACATAAATATCCAGAGTGTATTGAACAAATTTATATTTATAATATAAATACAAAGGTGTAGTCAGCCATAGAGAAGGCAACCAATATTGTTTGTCGTTTGTGGAGCGTATACCGACGAAAAATTGTTCATTTTATTAGGGTACCTACAGCTACACCTACAGATAGCCGAAGAAAGGTTAAGCATTTTGAATAGATTTTGTTAAAGAATAGAAGAATTTTCACATCTTTGTGTAGAATTAGATGTAATCCTGATCGCTTACTTTGCTTTCTTCTTTAAATTTTGAATTAAGATGTAATATGTAATTGAAAAAGGACTATTATTGTTGCCTTATTTTAATATAAAACATAATTAAGACGGGATTATCAAGTAAATTTTTGATACCTATAAATAAGGTGTCCACAGCTAAAGAAAAACACACTTCGTATGGAAAAAGAGTTTACAACAGAAATGGATTTAATTTATTGATGATATATACTGTGAAAATAAAGAAAATATGAAAACATAAATTCGATTCTTTTAAGAAATAAGTAAGATAGGCATTACAGGTAAATAAATTTATTTTTCTCTGTTTCGAGACGGGTTTGTTGATCAGTTTTGTTTTTGTTTATTTTTTAAACATAACACACTTTTGCTTTATTTTTTGGCTCATCTTCAAATTGCAAGTATCATGGAAAAATCAAAGGAATGGTTTTTGAATACTTGGAAACATATATCAAATGACTTTTCGTTACATGTTGTATGTGATTTCATAGTTGACATATTAAAATGGATTATTTTAATTTATTTCCTAAACTATGTACATATATGGGACTATTGTTTGGAATTTTTTTTTCCTGTTTGGTGCTTTGAATTTTTATCACAAAGAATAACGAAAAAAAAGAAAGAAAAAAATAATTTGTTATTGAAATGTTATTAAAGTTTAAAATAAATTCTAATAAATGAGAGAAATTTAATAAATCGTCTTTTGTTTTGAATGGATTAATTTCAAATAAAGAACGAGAACCATCGGATAACCTTACTGGTAAAGATCAACAAGAATTTGCATTTATAAAATGACAGAAAATGGGAACACTGTAAACGCTATTAGAACGACCGTATAATTTTCATTAAAATATCTCAATTAACCCTTTCGCGGACGCAAGAATTTCATCACCATCACCATCACCGTCGCCATCACTGCAATTGCAGTTAGCTTCCGCGAAAGTGTTAATAAGGATTTTCAAAAATCCGATTACAAAACGATACATTCCGAGTTGAGTTACCTTCTGGCAATTATGAGCTTTTAATTTTTCGTCAAATGATGCTACACGAAAATGGCGAACAAAAATGTTTAAATTGGAAAAATGGGGGATCAGAAGTTCATAAGTTTGTAGCAGTGGACTCAACCCAGAGATGGCGCTTTATATACCGTTTTGAAATCGTGTTTATGAAAATTCTTATTTATCAGGAATTTTCATGAATTTTCATTAACAAATAATTTTTTTTCTTTTTTCCTGGGCATCAATACATACAGCATCTTCCAGGTATCTATCCTTTTATAGAGGCTCCATCGGTCTTATGGGTGTTTCAGAAATGTATTAGTACAAAGACTATTCCATTGAAAGCCAAAATACTAAAAAAATAATTGCAAATTACAGCCATACCTTTTTTGTTTAGTTGTTGAATTGGTAAATTTATTATTGGATTATAGGATAAGTTAAAACAATTTCTGTGCGGACTGATCTACGACCAAAAATTTGTTTATAATCAAGAAACTCAAAATTGCATTTGTCTTTTTCGATTTGAGAGAGAACCCTTAAACTTGCTTCATTTTTTCTCTATTCCGAATATAATTTATTTATCCTAAATATTATCAGGATTTGGAAGAAGCAATTTTTTTTTACAAATTCTCTTTAACAATAGCTTAACAATAAAAATAGCCGTCTGTCTATTCTCAATATACATATTTTAAGTAGATCAGGAAAATGTACAGTGTATCACATCCCTTACATTTCCTAAGTACCTATATTCTTCTATAAAATTAAAAACAATTAATTTTTCTAAAAATATCTATCAAAAAATTAAAAAAAAAAAAAATTGATCCACCTGTTTGCATGTATTGCATGTATGATATATTAGAGTAAATAAAAATTATGTGTGACCAAAAATAAAATCCATTCAACCATATCTGAATTATCTGAAATTATAACAAAACATAAATCTTTTGGTCAGGTTCATAATAATTTACTATAATATATTTAACACAAAAATCTCATTTTAAATATATTAAATTTGATAAACGTTTGTTTCCAATAATAAATATTCCAAAATTGCACATTTATCTGTATTAACGTTTTACAAAACAGCCCGGCGACTATATTATCCGAGTACCTTGAATCTAATCACCTGTTTTATGTGCTCGGGACATAATTTAATTTTCTCTGGCGACTTTAGTCAAAACCATATATGTAAATATAGATCTATGTAGGTATGTATAATGTATATAGTCACATACATATACATATATACATATGTACGTATGTATATCAAGCCATGGGGCAAAGAGATTGCTTATGCACAACAACCATGGTTGCATGCAAAAAATTAAAAAAAAAAAAAAAAAACAAAACAAAAAATATGCACACAAAAAAAAATGCAAAATAAAATGTAAGAGGCGCCTCACCTGTGGAATCAAAATTAACCCACCGGATATTTGCATTATTAATTTCTGAGAACATTTATAATCAATTTATATTTTGTTTACAGACGATTAACTTTCAAATTCATAGATTCAGCCCGAATTGATTAACATAATATTGGATTGATGATGTCTCTTCTTGTACGATTAAAATTATATAGTTGTAAAAAAAAAAAAAAAACAAAAATAAAATTAAAAAAAAATCTAAAATCAAGAACAGAAATAAATCTAAATTAACCGGTTTTAAAGTCTCTAAAGTTTTTAAATAAATCTGAGTTCGAGCTTGAAGAAAAAAGTTGATAGTTAATTATTATGAATCATTTTGCACAAACAAAAAAATGGTCTTAATTATGCCCCTAATTTTGAATTTTTGTTAATTAGCGATTGGATTGGGTTCGTCCTAGTTTTTATATTATAATAAATCAAAATTATTTATTCAATTTTTTTATGGATTATATTTTATTGGCTACAGAACAAACATCAAACAATCTCTTGAGGAAGGAAACCGTTTTTTAATATTTATTAAGTGTAAGTGTATAGATATCTAGCAAGAGAGAGAGAGAGAGAGAGAGATGTATTTTAGGTTATTATGGACTAACTATTTAAGTTAAAATATGTCATCTAATGTCTTGATGTATCTTTCAACACGTGCTATTGTAAAGACTTATACATAAACTATAGTTCTTTGGATCAACTAAAGAATCAATAGTACTTTTCATCACTTTTGATGTTTCTCTTATTTTACTCTCGCATAAGAAAGATTCTGTTTAAAACTGCAAATATTAACAACAGATAGGTGAATTTGATTGTTTTAAGTATTAACTGACAAAAAATAATTTTTACCCATATTTCACGAATTTAAAATTCTAAACTAAGTATGTATAATTGTATTTGTTGTGAAACTCTTTCGTATTATTATTATGCATCTACTCGCTTATATATCTAATAAATATAACTAAAAAAAAAAAATTCCAAGCAAATGTCTTGTTTATTTAAAATCCAATTACTCAATAAAATTTCATCGGAAAAACTATACATACCAAAATATAACGAAAATATCTCTCGATCAATTTATTTAAGAGACGACGATAAGAATTTTTGGAAAGTACAAATTCACTGTAATTCTGATGTTTATCCAAATCGAAATAAACATGTGGTCAAAATGGTAAACATTTTTATGGCCGTATGAGTGTATAGCTGATTGAAGAAAATTTAAATTATTAATTATGGTAAGAAGAAAATCGAGTCCTTAAAATATTTTTATTATTTATGAAAAATGTATTTGCATTATTCTATTGTAAAATTTCAAATTGATGTATGTAATATGTTCATAATTTTCCAGCTAATTATTTAAAATGAAATAAAAGACCTATAAATATAAGTAATTTTCTTTGTATATGCTACTTGATTTTTTACGACTGTAGACTAGAAAACACTTATTACTTATATCACGTACGGGAACATTTTACGAATTTGTTAAGAGTATTATTTTCAAAGTAAAATGCTTAATTATATAAAATAATTCACTGTAGAATAACAACTAGTTATGTATAATATAATACGGTTCAATATGATTATATGATTTTTTTTTTATAAAATTGTATAAATGTATGAAAACGGCAATGGTAACTTTTAACCGTCCTGCCTAACTGTTATGGTTGAACGAATTAACCATTCTGATAAAACTCTTTCTTGGAAATCAAACCCACTGCAAAGTTTAGTTTAGACTATATAATCTAGAGATTTTAATAATATTTTAAAATAGAGTTTTTGGGATATCTAATTAAGTATATGTACATAAATAACAAATTAGTAGCGTGGGTTTTATTTTTATATTCCTTAAAATTTCAATCTAACTAACTAATTGTTTACATATTTTACTTTAAGTAAAATTTGATGTCAAATCCTTTTCGCCTTATAAATTTATTTCGGTTTTCTAACAAAATATCGAGAAAATTATCAATAAACTCGAAGTCTATATTTTTCTATGGCAAAAGCTTAACATCAGATATTAAACAATTGACTAAAAATCAATCGTCGCGCAGTTTTATTTTTTTTGTTTTTTTGTTAATTTAGTTGTTGCCTACCCATTCAAAATTTACGAATGTAATATAAATTTGTATTTCTTTCATTCATTATTCATTTGATACTAATTTGCTAGAATTCCATACGTACCTATATAGAATAATAATTTATTATACGATATGGAACCAAACCTCCAAAAAAAAAAATCAACAACAACGAAACAAAAACTACAAAAAGTGTGGACTCTGTGAAAAATATTCGAATATGAATATAATGGCGGGATTTTATTACATTTCGGCATCCTATTCAAATAAATCTGCCTGATGTTTGTTATTTGTGCGCGCGGATAAGTAGATATACCGATTAGTATCTATCAAAAACAGCAAAAATGTTTAAACCAATATAAAGCAATAAATAAATAAACCGAAAGAAGCAAACAGAGCAAATTACGCAAAGTAAAAAAAAAACCAAAAATAAATACTTTGTTGCTCCCCTAGAAATAAACTGAGGGGAAAAACATATTTATAATCGTATATAAGTTAATGAAGGCAAAAGCCATCACTACAGCAGACAGTCAGCAGCACTCAGTGCAAAACAAAATATAACAACAACCAAAATAAAAATAAAAAAAAAAAAACATAACAAAAAAAACGAAAAAAACATCAACGAAGAAAAGAGGCAGCAAAGTAGGGACCAGCCAGAGGACCACACAAAACGTATAAATAAGACCACCCAATAAGTAAATAAAAGACCACACACAGTCAGCTAACGCACATCATCCGAACATATGTATCTGTGCCTAGGCCAGTCACAAGTCTCGAGAGTATTATATTATTATGCTCCATGCCACACACATACCACATAACCAGACCCAGAGCAGCAAGGTAATAATAAAATATAATAGTAAGTAGTAATCGCACATATGTACAAATAACCAATAATAAATATTTTAATAATAGAACAATAAAATTAAAATTAATATGCCGCGGGTCAATTTGCGTTTACACATTCACTCACCGCAAGAAACAGGGCAACTTATGGAAAGCCCCCTATATATCCAAAAGAGAAAAACATTAAGAATAAAAAAAAAAACCCGCCCGTTTTTCTTCTCATTGCTTAAGAGAAATTATTTATATGAAAACATGCAATTTAATCAATTTAAATATCGATACGGGAAGGACGACAACGATCTTAATTGATTACCTCTCTCTCTGGAAACTAATAATTAGTTGAGCAAAAACAATTTTTTTTTTCAGTAAATGATAATTTCTTTTATTTTATTTTCAACGCAGCCATCTGTCTAGACATAAATAATATGGTGGCCTGAGTTTGAAGCAATCTCTACCTACCTGTATGTATGCTGTGTGTGCGTGCTTCCGGCAACAGAATTAATATCGCAAAATCTTAAACAAAAACAGAAGAAAAAAAAACAATTACAAATATTTCTTTTCAAAATAACCAAAATCTTTGAATTTAGTATGTGTAGTGGCATCTAGCAGAAATACATTTTTGATTTGTATATTTTATGTACAATGCAAGAAGTTTTATTCCAAGCAATGTCCAGAAAAGCTTAAAAGCACAGTTAACGTTTTTTTTTTAAATTTGAACTTTAATATATCGTCTGATGAAAGTTTAAAATACAGCTACATTTTAAGCTGCCTTTTAGACATGTTTTCAATGTGAGTTTCAGCGAATTTTTAAATTATTGAATTTTCATCGATTTTCCAAAATTGATTTTTGTATAGAGACATAAGAAAAGCGGTTTTAGGACCAAATTCCCCCTGATAATTTTCTTAAAAGAGGACAAATTGCGGACAAAATCCCCACCAGGACAAACTCTTTTCTGGAGAAGGAAAATTCTGTCAGCGGAGATTTTGTCCGTCTTATAAAAAATATTTCGGGGGGGGGGGATTTTGTTCGGGGATGATATTGTTGGTTAACCAAGAAAAACATGTGTATTGGCAACATATAGAGAGCATTACAACGTACACGACGCAGTCAAGAAAATTTAATATGATTAAGGAATAAACGTCGATTTATACTTTTAGTATTTTTTTAAAAATTTAAATAAAAATAAAAAGCGGGTGTCTTAAAAAGGATGTCTGCATAATTAAATATTCTTGTTGGGCGACCCACAAATCTGTTTTCTGTTTTCAAATATATAACGTAGTATATGTATGTATGTATATGTATAATCTTAAAGACTTTAGACAATAATGCAATAAATAAATAAACTCTAGCATTGACTATGAGCGACTCTTTCTCATCAATCATAATAAATAAGTGAATTTTGTCGTATATTTATTATTTTTGGAAAGTAAGAAAAATGAGATTTCAGAGACTTTGTGATGAATTTTTTAAGAACGCTCCATAAAAGAGGAATTTATGAAGTTATACCTATAGAATTGGTAAAAAAAACCACTTTCTTTGATTGATTTTTTTTTTAAATTTATTTCTTACACAAATTATCACAAAATGACACACGAACAATTTTTACACTACAGACACGCTAATAAATACTTAATATTAAAGTTCATTCATAAACATTATCCATATCCCATCATGTATTTGGGCAGCCTTGTAATTGATAAAAGCACGTTCATTCTATAAAGAAATTTAAATTAACTATGATAATATTATAGATCATTCTCAACTATCTAGAAATTAACGTTTTGTTGCTAATTACAAATTTACATAATCAAAATTCAACTCATCTGTATTGCAAACTTAAAATTGAATATTTAAGATTCAGTGTTCAAGTAAATAGTTGAGTAAATTTTCTTTTATGAATTCCATATGTTAAATAAGAAATTCCTTTTTCCATATCTGTATCGCTTTTTTGTTTGATTTTCCAAAGTTTATACATTTTTATACAAAAACAAATAAAATAACATTTTAATTATTTCATTTATTTAAAATGCTTTATTTACATCTAATGTACGAGTTAATCCATAACCAAATAAGTATAAAAATATAAAATTAAAAATCACCTAACACCACAAACAAAGCACACGAATTAATTTTGAGACTGCACTAGCCGTCTCCATAATCACACCATTATTGTTTTCGTTTGTTGTGGCAACTGCTGCTTTCGTTTCTGTATCATTCAAATTAGAGTCCACCGATTTTCCATGCTCAGACATTTGCTCTTCATCAAGTTCGTCTACAACACTTGCCTGTGACGATGATGGATCAATTTCATTGGATAAAATTGATTTCAGATTTTCCTCATCTGTATAATTTAGTAGTGGTGCTGAGAATATATCACTGGAAATAAATTTGTACATAGAAAAAAAAAACCATCACCATCAGAGTTTAATTTATATTTAGTAACTTTTGTAACCCATAATGAAATGCAAATTAATGGAATTCAATACAAAATGAATGTTCTTCTGTTGGACGTATTTACAAAAAGCCATGCGAATGACCTTATTCTAAACCAAATATACTTTGGACTACGTACGATACACTCAATCCACGATAAAACCAGGCTCGCCAACCTTTAGCATTACCCTCGTCAATTTTTGATTCAACATCTTCACAGAAATGTTTCCGATCATGACTACGGCCACTTTTAGCATCACAGAGAGTTCGTTTTTTGCACTCAAAATCACACTGTGGACGTACAGGAGAATTTTTCCAATAATGTCTGAAAAACGAACGTTTTAGATACAAAACAGTCTGAATACTTTAATTATGTTTGTCTTACTTGTAATACAAATCAAATAGTTCTTGATTATTTGTCATTGAGTTAATGAGTTCGTCCCAATCAACGGGACGCAGTCCTTTCATTAAATAAGCGGATCTGGTTGAGTAAAGTTTATACCAAATTGGATAATCGTAAAGGTTAGCCTCTTTTAAATTCATTATCCAATTTTCATGATCGATTACCATTCTTGTGGTAGCATCATGATCACCATCAACGTAATATATTCTATATCCCGGATTGAGATCATAGTATGGTGTTACTGATGGACCAATATAGGCGATATTTGTAGCTCGTCCTAAAATAGAGTAAGTATGTGAACGTATGTTCTATAAAAAATCCATCCATCAACATATACCTAAATTAACAGGATCATAAAAAACTTCAAATTCATCAAAATGTGTATGTCCAAAAAATTGAGCGGTAATTGTGCTTTCATATCGAGATATGATCTTGTAATAATTTCGTGACCAAACTTTTAGACAATCCGAATAACCCGGTGGTATATGTCCAATTATATGTACTTTTTCATTGGAAAATTCGGCACTTTGTAGCTCATAGATGAACCATTGAAGTTCGGTGGCAGGATCCGTTGAATTTAGTAGTAGCCACCAGTTTTTGTTATTGCAATAGTTCATGTTCAGCGAAATTATTCGAAATCCTGGTCGAACTAGTACCGAGTAAAATGCTCCTCGTCGTATTGTGTGTGAAACACTTGCTGGTAACCAGTGGCGCCACTGAAAATTACAAAAATGGTATTAATTCAAAATACATAAAGTTTTATGTAAGTCTTTATCGATTTACCTGAACATCAAGCTCATCGTAAAGCCATGATATCGAGCTGTCAACTTGTTGTACGTATGGTGGTGGAAAACTAAGAGAAATACATTTTTGTACAAAATACTTTTCGAACATCCTTAAACTGACCTATTAACAGGAGCACTCTCATGATTGCCCAATGCCGGAAAAATAGGAATACCCGGAAATTTTTCCGACATTTGTTTCACCGTTTCTTTAATAATTGCTAGATTTTCCTCTTTGGTTTGATTCCAAATATCATGAGCGGGCAAATCACCTGTCCAAAGAATATAATCAATGTCCTAAAAATACTTTTTCTAGACTCGAAAAAAATAAACAAAGTAAATCTTCAATCTACTTACAGCATGTGTATCAGCAATATGATCTAACATATTATCAACTGTTCGCTTTGGCGAATCACATTTCCTATAGTCACCCCATTTGCCGGCCGCACTATTTGGTGTCAATGGGCGACCGCTTGATAAACGACAACAGAGCGGTTCATTACAATCAGCATTCGATCCCTCCGCATAGTATGGATCATAGTGAGTGTCTGAGATGTGTAGTACCTTGAATGTTGGTACACCCTCTTTGGGTATAGGAATTTCAATTGGATCCGGTTTTGGAACTGGCGGAAATGCCACTTCCCATTCATGATATGGATTATAAACATCACCGCATGCATCACCAATTACAAAACTGCATATTTCATCTGGACCAATTGTGACACGATTCAGAACATAGACAACCTCACCGCCAAATAGTTTTGTTACACCTTCACAAACTCTTGGACTTTGAATTTTTAAATTTACACAGTAATGGTAGATGGTTTTTATGATTTCTTCTTTGCTTCTTCCGATCTGTATATAGTGCAGTAGTAGGCCAGCTCCTTTTTTAGCACAAAAACTAAATTAAATTTTGTATATTGATTTGCAGCACTTTTAATTGCAAGCAATTTTTGGTGTAACTATTTTCTTTAATGCCTGAATGACAGGATTTTTTAAATATAAAACTAACAGAATTGTAATAACTACCATAGAACATTTTTGGAATAAACTTATATATATG
This sequence comes from Platyura marginata, assembly GCA_026745375.1. Taxonomy (NCBI): domain Eukaryota; kingdom Metazoa; phylum Arthropoda; class Insecta; order Diptera; family Keroplatidae; genus Platyura; species Platyura marginata. The sequence continues at coordinate 13,321 of JANSTT010018576.1, forward strand.
TACTTATATATATTTACCAGTGGCGAAGTGTGAGAATTATTGATCCCATCAACATGAGATAATTTTTTAAAAAAACTTACGTCATTTTTATACAGGAAACCGAAAAAAAAATTGGTGAGTCATCGAATATCTTGACCGTTTTTTTGGCGGTTTTTTAAAAAGTGACACAATTTTGAACTTTCTTAATATTGAAGATATGATTTTG
>JANSTT010018577.1:0-13518 GCA_026745375.1 Platyura marginata
AAATTGATTTTTTACTAAAAATGTAGATTTTTGTTGACATTTATTCTCGCTGCATTGTAAATTGAACAGCGAGACGCTGACGAGAACGTGACGAGACTAGTGCGAGATCTTGCGACGAGGTCTCGCCGCATTGTAAATTGAGCTTCACACAGTCTTTGTAAAAAGCTATAAGCTCAAAAGATCAAAAAAAAAATTATTTTGAATCGGACGTATCACAAAAATTACCGGTATTTAGATTTTAATTGCAATTTGTTCACATATTTATTCTACGTAACCTCAAAAAAAGTGCTTTTTTATTCAATGTAAGTTGTCTGTCACTTATTTGTTTAGTTACTTGCTATTTTTTCAAGCAAAGATACTGTCACTTAAGTTTTCTTAATTTGTGATGAATTTTTTACATTTTTAATATTTAAAACTATAAATTATTGTATTTTTATAAAAATGAAATACATACGTCCGATTCAAAATTAGAGGGATCGATATATTAATCGTGCAAAATAAAAATATTAGAGAGACATCTTTAAAACAATTGAACGATCATTAATATAAATATCATTAATTGTTAAACACAATCTTTTAGAATGCGCATGAATTGTTACGAAAAGTTCTGCTGCTTAAAACAATTGTAATGCTCCCATATCTCATTAGGAGTGCCCTATATATATATACATATATACATACTCCATATGTATACATACTTAGATTATATACAAATACATATCCTTAACTTTGCTGTAATTTTGTTTGTTTCTTCCTTGACAGGAATTTGTTAAGCTAAAATTTAACCTTTTTCCAAAAATTGTCTATAGGAGAAAAAAAAGAGGATATTTTACCTCTATAGATACTCTTTAGGTTTGAAAATCTACCTTTATCAAAAATATATTATATACCTGTGGTATACATATATTGTATATGTACATATGTACAATGCGTATATATGCATACACATACATATACATATACATACATACGATATTTTGCTTGTACTTATAATAATGTTTGGATAAAATCATACAACAGTTTGCATTATGGTCTTATTTGTTCTAATCTGACAGTATCGATTACAGGGGGAGCATGGTCGATAGATAAATCCTTTTGTGCTTTGTTATTTGAATTGTGTGAAACTAAGGCTTACAAAGCTTTATTATGAAAATTCTATACAATATTTTATAGGTTTATGTACATGTACTTATATATGTATATATACATATATATTAATATAATATGGAATGAAATGTAATATACATACATACATAGATAATAAACCAACATGTACGTACATATACATATACACATTCATACTCTAAATATATATATATGTATAAATATATTTTTATGGTAATCAAAATGTAATTTAGTGAAATACTCGTATGGTATGTGTGTACACGTAACAAGCAACATTATATAGGTAATCGTGAAACATTTGTGTAACTTTTAACTTCCAATTCACGTATTATGTTGGTTACTCCTATAACCTTGTCACGTATTTATGTAACTTCCTAAGTCACATGGCGTTTCATTTACGAAAAAAAAAAATAAAAAAAAAAAAATACAGGTGCAGGATTTTAATAAAGCTTCGATAAGCTTTCAAGCTCAATAAATATAGTTACTTGAGAGTACATATAACGTATCAGAAATATATTATCCTCTGAGCATTGTTTGGAATATATATTTCTTCTCAAAAATATATGCAAATCTTTTATATTTCATCTTAAAAAAAGAGATTTTCCCGTATAGAATGTATAGTACATATATATACATATATGTATATATGCAAATAATCTTTTTTTTATTTTGAAAATTTATTATATTTATGAGCTTTAAGATTTGAAATTTTCTAAACTGTTTCATCAAAATATAACAGATTTTTTTTTTGTATATATGTACTGTACACAAATATGGTTTGCGTACGTGCGAAAGTATGTACCCAGACATTTTCCATGAGCACATAAAATAAAATAATTTTGTCAACAAGTATAAGTATACATAAGAGTGTAATATTTTTTATAATTTATATCTTGATGTGAAAAATAAAATGCTATCAAAAATCTGTTGATAAATAATGTAATTTAGTATGCAATGGGTAGTTATAATAAAAGCTCTTTGTAAAAAAATTACAAAAAATGTGCATTACAGTAAAAGAAAATTCACTGGTAAAAATATCGTCTGCTTTGAAAGACTATTTTAAACACAGTTAATAGATTTATTTATCAGGAATAACAGGAATTTTCAAGTGTTCGTGAATCAGGAAAAAAAAAATTGTTATCATTCGGTACTCAGTATTCTGTGTTCAGTGTTAAATATTCAGTAATCATTGAATTTATTAAAATATTCTATTAGAAAGGTCTCAGACCCTTATCATTTTCTACAAGTATGAAGTGTACAATTTAGATTATTATCTATATACCTACACCTACAACATATCGTTGGTTTAGTTTAGAGCTAGAATTTACTAAGTACCAAGTTAATTTAAAAACCGGTAATGCAACGGTTGTACAACTCTAGTTAAAAATAGCAAAAACAAAAAAGAGTTATAATAACGTTAATATTACTTCCCAACAACTTTGCTACAACTGTGTTTGGATAGCTTTTTTTAAACTTAAGTCATTTTACTACGTTATAAAAAACCATTTTTTATAGAGTTGCATAGAGGTTATTTGAACGTCCTGCTACGGTTTTTACAACCTTTCTTTGCAAATAAGTGTATTTATAGTTTAAAAATAGTTTATATGTAACGAGGCAATATGTAAGGTTAACGATGTAAATTCTATTTAAAATTAAAATTAACTCAAAGTTTTATTGGGTTAAAAGTCAACGTTAAATAATGGTTGATTTAAAACGGCTTTTTTAAAGGCTGTTATTCCCAATTTCATTGCAGTAAGACAATCGTGCTAAGTATATGGTAATACAACCCGAAATCCAAAAGTTATTTTTTTGACTTAGTAAATTTTGCTTTTAAACTTTAAACCAATAATATCTCCATACTGATAATATTCACGCAGGGAGTAAAATAAATATATTCCTAAAGCAAAATTATAGTAGAGACTCTCGAACACACCTAAAGTTGTAACACGTTTTGCCATATATTTTAGTTCCAGAATACCATGAACAAAAATTAATGAATGTATAGCGTTGCAGTTGAGTGCAATTGGAACAATTAGGTTGCCTTTACGAATGGGTACACACCAGTGGCGGCTCGTGAGAATTATTGATCCCATCATCAGGGGACTATTTTAAAAAAAAACTTACATCATTTTGATGGAAGAAAATGAAAAAAAAATTAGCGGTTTTATAAAAAGTGACCCAATTTTGAACTTTCTTAATAGTAAAGATATGGTTTTCAAACTTTGAATTTTTATATTATTTTGAATTTTAAGCATTTTTTGCCAAATACATTTTTTGGAAAAAGTTAACCCTTTAAGGTCCAAGGTCCTTTGAACATGAAAGGGTTAATCAAAAAAAGTTAAAATATAACTAAATTTATTCAGGGAGTTATTCTTTATGCTTTTAGCGCATTAATATATTTTTAAAAGTTAACTCTTTAAAGGCACTGTTTAGAGCTTAAAGGGTTAACATTTTCTAAATATGAAAAGTCTACAAAAGTAATTACAGTTAAATTTTGAGAACGGTAAGTAACTTTTTGAAAATTCTTGGTTAACCCTTTCATGTTCAAAGGACCTTGGGCCTTAAAGGGTTAATTTTTTCCAAAAAATGTATTTGTGCGAGTCACTACTGTTTTGTCAAAAATAATAAGAAAGTCTTAAGTGTTTTGCTCGAGATTATTATAGCTTGGATTATTTGTCAGTTTATAGCAATTTATTCGATTGTGGACTTAATCAACAATTTTTTAAAGGTCAACAATTAGTATTCAACATTCAGAATTCCAAAAACATGATCAGTTCAGACCAAAAAATAAAGTCAATTGAAACGAGATAAGTGTCAAAGGTCATGACTAGAATTTGCTTTCACAATTTACCTACACAATTCCTTTACCGAAGAACCTACCACACATTTAATTAATTATTTAATACAATGAAAAATTTAATAAAATTCTATGTTCACTTCACCTGTCCGATATTAAAACATTTTTGGTGGGGGTTATTATGATTTTAAGAATTATCCTCATGATTTTGATGGTGCGTGCAAAATGAGGTTTACATAAAATATTTTCTTTTGTTTATGTTTCAGATAAGGACCCACGGAATGTCGTTGTAAATGTTTCAGCTTTAAAGCAAACTAATTAGTTGAAAATTTTAAATTCATTTTACAATAAAGTTAATTAAGAAAATGGCAACTTAATGAAGTATCGGAAAATGTTCGTGCATACAAAATGAATTAAAATTAGAAGATTTACATACATATTTATTGAGATCATTGGCGTGCACATCTTCTTTTATTAGGGTGTTCTGAAGTGATATAATTATGATAAAATTATTATTAAAGTATAGTTCCGATAAAATAATTCGATTTGTAGTAATTTATAAGAGATAAATAAGTATACAAAAGATGTATGTAAATAACAACAAATTTCAATGGACATCGGCTCTTTAATAAAGTAGAACCATTAGCTAGTACGAAAGATAATGTAACCTAACAGACCCACAATTCTTTGTAGTGAATTTGTTGCGTATGTCAATACAATTACTTCGTTTCTTGTTGGGGAGGGGGGGGGGGTGGTGTTGATAGAATCTACTCATAACAAATAAAACACGACACAATTTTTTTTTTATTACTGTACTGTGTAAAATATACATAAATATACGATACAATTTGCGTACAGGTGTGAGTATCTATACAAGTTACGAACTAGGTTAAAAAGGGCATGACAAATATTGAGTGGTAATATTTGAATGAAAATGATTTGCATTTTATTCTATGTGCTTTTTTTCCGGCAGAACATATTGCACATTTGTTACCCATCGGTTTCACAATATTTAATTTTTGTTTAATCATGGGCGGCATCAGGATTTTTTGCAAGGGGGTGCGGGGTTTAAATTACTTTTATTTGATGAAAGCAAAAGGTGTATGAAATATTTTAAAAGTGAGAAAAGTTGCAAGCTGTGGGAATGACATTTTTGTTAAAATTTATTTTTCTAAAACCATTGCTCAAAACGTAGCAGGGCTCATATCCCAAATAAAAAAAAAATTGGTTGCAGCGCCATAACGGTAGGTCATAGAACTATTCAGTCTCTGAATGAAATCTTAATTTTTTTTATTCTCTTTACTTTTTGTCATATATATTTTTTCTACATTCCGATTATATTACAAGTAAATGATTAATAACCCTAGAAATAAATGAATAAAATTGATTATAGCGCCAAAGGGGTAGAACGTGTTACTTGTTTTGCCATAGTTAATATTAACAGGGTGTTTTGTGAAACACGCCTTCAGCACGTCAACGCCTAAATATGTACTTTTATTTACTTAAAAATAGGCAATAATATTTAATTAAAAGAAAAAAACAAACAAACAATTTTCTACGAGTATGTATACCTATTTATACAATATCCAAAATTCAACTGATCGTAAGTAATTTCATTAGTAGAAAATCCAAAACAAAAATATAATAATTCAATTCAAAACATTTTCTATATATGTAAAAGCATAAATCAACGTTCAACTCCCATTTCTTGTTATTCATAAAGTATAAATCAACGATACGACGACATTCTGTCATAAACATATTTTTGATGATATATTTTAAATAAAATTCTGATTTAAAGGAAAAATTTCCAAAAAAAAAATATTAGTTTTTGGTATCTTGTTTGTAGATACTCGTATATGTATAATGTCATTAATAATAAAGGTAAAACGAAAAGTATTTTATTTGTTATTTAGGCATGTCGTTGTCGTATGTACCGTAGATACTTCATTTTTTAAAGATGACTTTTAGTTTATAACATAACATACTTATATTTAATTTTGGCAGCCCTTATTTCTGATTTATGTAAGTACATATAGAGCATAAAAAAAAGATGATCCGTCATAAAAAATGGTGATCCATTAAATACAAATTTAAATTAAAAAATTAAATTAAATACCAAATTATTAGTTTGATAATCGTCTATATAACGGTGGCGGTAATATACGCTCACTAAAAGCGGTGGGGGTCGCGGTGTAAATTTTATTTTTAAAATAACAATTAATTTTTCCATGGAAATTTCAGTTACACTGACCCTGACGCCCTAGTATGAGGTGCACAAATACATTTTACTGTGTTGTATTGTATTGCCACCGCCACTGCGACCGCCACCGCCCATGCCTCAGTGTGCGTCAGCCTTAAGGGATTAGATATGTGTGTTGTGTGCATTGTAAATAGGCCATGCCACACGCTTTTGTCATTGGGTGCCCAAAACAGGTTTTATAGGCAAGACGTACGGGAGGTAAAGAATATATCTCTACACAGCTGTTGTCGTTTGTAGAGAATTTTGCATCAAAAACCAAGTCTGTTTATCGGTTCCTCAACACCAATACAACAAAGCAAAAGACTGAATGATAATAAACGAAACAACAGATGCAAGAGGACTAAGTGGCATCACTCGACTGTTGTTAAACTGGTTTGCATCGTGCATCAATTGAGCAATGACAACACTGTGTGGCTTGGCCTAATGACTAAAAAGTATTTAAAAGAGTTGGTTTATCTGTAAATTGAATTAGATTTTTCTTTTACAGCTTTTTAGGACTTCTGAACTTCCATAACCTGTTTTTACTAGTGAAATCTTTTATACCTAATATTCCTTAAATCATTTTTTAAGCAAGAGAACAATTATTTCAGACCATCTATAATTATGTATATGAAATATAAAGGAAAATCATTTGTTTTATTTTATTTTTTTTTGTGATATTACGCTAATTTAGCTTTTCTGCAAACAAAACAATTTTTCCACTTTTGGATCGCTCGTTCACTCGTAAACACGATAACGCGGTGATTTAGTGGTTTTAGGGATACAAAAACAAGAGTATTAAAAGCGGCCAAAAATACCCAACCCCTGCGATTCCCTCCAACACAATTTTTTTGAAAAAATTGTGTTTTCTCCCACTAATTAAAAATAATATTTGAAAAAACTACATGAATAAAAAAAAGCTTGTTTTAACCAAAAAGAAATTATTTAAAATAGCTAAAAACAAAATCGTACATAAGTAACACTAAAGTGTAAATGAAACATAATATAAGTATAACTAGTTATACCATGATCTAGTCAGAGATAATGACTTATTATTATATATAAGTACATATGTTGGTAGAATGTAGAATTAGAAGGTATAATATCATCTACCGTACGTACGTAAGAGTAACGTTACGTTGTTAGGTATTTCCATTTTAAGTACATAAACCTCTAACAGCAGCATCAGCAGCAATATCAACAGAAAACAACAACAACATCAATAAGAGCCTTAAGACGCAATTATTTTTACATACTAAAAATAATACATGGTATCCTGGTACTCCTGTTAGGTATTATGTTATTCTTATTTATACAGGCAGTCTAAATATTTTATGTACATATCTTTAAATGTTTTCACATCCACCTACATACATAATGTATTAAGCTTCCAAGTAAATATAGTATTTATTCAAACAGCTTCAATATGCACAGAGCGTAGGGAAATCTTTGTATAATATAATATACCTATAAAATTGTACGATAAATGTACAATACACAAACATAAAGTTATACATATTAAAATAGGAAAACGATATTTTGCTAAACAGCATTCCTGTAAAAGCCACATTTAAAGCTTTCATTGTCACTCTAAAAGGGAAATGGGACACTAGTTATGTACATATAAATAGTATTAAATAGAATGATGGTGGAAGGTTTGATCAATGGAAATTAAATTAAATTTATGTCTCAAATTAGATATAAATTAAATGTAAGCACTTGAGTACTCTATAAACTACTTACTTAAAGAAAGTAGATAATTTGTTTCTTCTTAAGCTTTTTTGTTTTGTTTTGTTTTTTTAAGTTCGTTAATATGAAAAAGTAAAAATGCCAGGGAGTGGGGTTGGTTAAATTTTAATGTAGGAAAAATATACTCCATATTCCAAACATTGGATAGAATACGTAGTGACGTAATGTCAAAAAAGGTCGAAATACGGTTTGGTCTTGATTTTGACTGAAGGGCGTTTACACAATTGATATGATATTGCTGCAAACATAGAACAGTAAGACCTCGTTTAGTGCTTAAAGTATGCGTTCCCATATGTAGCACTCCAAATTGTATTGATAGCGTTGCTAATGAACACGATGTATGAGCGCAAAAGCACCAAACATAGATTTAGGGCAGTGATTGCTAACCTATGACACACGTGTCCAGAGGTGTCACGGCAAGACACTTTTCTATCTATACTTACAAATCTATACAAATACAATTTTTTTAAGAAAATCCCATCGCCAGCGCGCTCAAACAATTCATGTCAAGACAGCATCTGGATTCAAGTATTTGTCGACTTGAAGTCAAGCTTGAGAATGTGGAAAGAAATCGGCTTGAAAATGAAAAAGAGTACCATTACGAGAACCAAATGCCAGACTGTTTTAGCACTGTGAAGAATCTAGTGATAGTTTTATTTACAATTTCCTTCTCTATGTATTTTTGTGCCATCATATTTTTGGCTTTAAATTATTTTAAAATCAATAAAAGAAACAGACTCACAGATGAAGTTAGTAGTAGGTTGAATTAAGTGCAGGAAATACCAGCGTTCAATCGAAAAATTATTTGTTTTCGCTTTTTTAATAAATATCTATAACTTTTATTTACTAGGCCTGCAAATATTACAAAAAATAGGAATATTTCAATATGTGACAAGATACCCTGTTTAAGCTAGATTTTTATCAAATTTTGACACGGCGATCTAAAAAGGTTTACCATCACTGAGGAAGTACCACTGAGCCATCACGGTGAAGTACCGCATTTTTTTTAGGCTTCGAGCAGACCACTTTATATCGAATCAAAGTTAATCGAGGAAAGGTTAAACGAGGTCTTACTGTACTTATATATTCTAAGACAATTTTAATGTGAAACTGACATAACGGCTATTCTGACTAATGTTCTGAGTGTAGCGAATTTTTAAATAATTTACGAAATAATAATAAATAATACGAAAAATATGTGTGTAGGGACGAAGATTTTTCACACATTTTTTTTCGCGAGCAAAAATAACAATAATTAAAAATTTCAAATTTTTTATTCAAATAGAGAAACATGTTGGGGGGCACGTGCCCCGTGCCTCCTCGAGCGGACGCATATGGTGAAAGGTAATGCTTATGTTATTTTTATTGTGTTCGTATGTTTAAAAAAAGTGTCATTATCTTCTTACAGATATTTGCTAAATCGATTTTTTTTTCACGTTAATTTTTTTTACAATTATATTGATTTATAAAAAAATTCTTATCTATCCTCAGCAAAAAGTTTCAGACTTATCAATATGTCAGGTTTATCAAAATTTTTAAATTTATAACAATTTATTGAGAAGCCAGATCAAAAGCGATTTTCAAATTGTTGTGTTGGACAAAACATACTTTTTGTCTGTAGATTATGAAATCAAAATGATTTTCCAATATACAAATACAACAAAATACAAATACAAATTATGATGGAAGATGCGGATCCACTAATATAAATTGTAAACCGTATGGTTAGCTATCAACATATTTGTTCAACCTTCCAATAATTTACTTTACTGGTTTCAATTCAGTATCCCAAACATTTCGACAACTCAAAATCATCTGTCATCTAAAACACAATGTTGGTATAGAGTAGTTAAAATGGCCAGAGTTTACTGTTAGATGCTAGGTGTAAATGACGTATACGGGGTTTCGAATACTATAGATGACGTGTTCAAATATTATGAGAATTTCACCAGAAAAGCTATTCTATCTACATCAGCAATTCTATCTACATATAATTGATTTTCTGCATGATAACCACTATCGGGTATTTATTCATCTGAACAACATAATACCTATGCTAAAATTAATAAATGTTCAATAATGCTCTATACTCAGCCACATAAGCGTTATTAAAATATTGAAACCGATTTTTTAAATACAAATCATTAAAACATCGAACGAAATTACAAAAAACCAGCAAATTCCATATAGGGTAGAGTGGCGTACATTTGCCAAAGTTATCCACTGTTTTAAAAATTTAATTTTGAATCATCCTAGTTAAATGTCTAACTTGTGGATTTTCTGGAAGTTCTGTTTTTCTATTGTTTTGTGTAATATTGGGCGAATATTGTCAAAAGTATTTCTGCATTAAATTAAATTGATTAAAAATTAAAAAAAGTTATCAGTGATAAACTATTTCGTTTGGAAATGGGGTAAATTCGTCATTTTATTTGGGGCACATTCGTCACGTGGCGATTGTATACCCCAAATGATGACAAATGTAGCCAATGTTAAGATGATATTTATTAATTTAAATTCATGACGTAATATAGTTCGTAATTATATTAAAAAAAAAGAAATCGGAGCACTCTCGATGAACACCCAGATGATACCGAAACAAATGTTCGATTAGCAGAATTCGTCATTTGGTTCATAAATGAATTTGAAAAAATTTGTTGAGTTTTATTTTCGGTGACGAATGTGCACCATTGAAAAACGAATATATCCCCGTGCCGAGCACATTCTTCAAATTTTGAGCACATTTAAAATGTTAAAATTTTTAAAAATTGACATTAAAAAAATATTCATTAAGTTAGGTTAAAGTTTTTTCATATAATTTCATATTTGACAATAAGTGATGAATGTACCCCACTCTACCCTATTTCTTTTCTACTATATACAAAATTCGTCAATAATAAACTGAAATTAAAACTAGGCAGGTAGATCTGTATATTTTTGAGGCTGCTGCAGTACACTTTAATTCCATTCATTTTATGTTGTAAATGTAAAGCATCAAAGTAAATATAACAACATTAAGTTTAAATGAAAGCTTTTGCGGTACTATTTGCCAAAAAGATTCTACAGTAGAAATTTAAACTTTAAATGCAAATATAGCAGTAAATTGCAAAAACATTTTCTATTCAATAACATTTTAATTAATTTAACTTCAATTGACTTATGCATATTTATTTAGCTGTAATACAAATGATTCAATTTCTTTTGTATGTATGTATGTATAGTATAGTATATGTATGTATATATGTATGCAATTGTTATAAAATGGATTTAAGTTTTCGATAATTGGTATTGTACTTTATGGTAAAAAATAGTACGAGTGGCGATAAATAGTAAATTGGTTGTTTATTTTCTTCATTGCATATATACGAGCATCAATTAATTTCATGGGCATTTTATCGATTTTTACTTGTCAGTAGTCACTCTTATAGAACTAGAATGTGGAATGCCAAAAGCTAATTAAGAATCATTAAGATAATTCAAATTTATTCGTCCTTACAATTGGTCCTCGATTATTTCGGGCTATTAATTTTCTCAGATTTGCTGTAATGACTTTTACGATAGACGGGCTTAAGTCTTAAGCTCTTTTATGCATCATGATTGACTCAATAGAAATTTACACCTTTGCATACGAAAAAGCTCGTTTAGAAATTACTCTAGCCGGTTAACTGGTTTAATATCAGCTTCTACAGATAATATAATGCAAATGGCATCCTATGGCTTTTTTTATTGAATTTTCTATGAATACTTTTATGTATAGACTCATGATCCCCTGGTCTCCTGTAGTTATTCTAATTTCTAAGCTTTGTTCAACTATATGCATCATTTCATTCAATTAATCTCCAGAAAAATAAATTTATTGCCATCCAATCGAGTCATGCCGTTGCGGTTAAGTGAAATCTCCATTCAAAGATTTGATTCGATTTTCAATATCATAATAGTATCTGCTTGCCTGGATAACTTTGGTTAAATTCACATAACTTCCAGTGCAGTGTTCGTCCAAACAATTGTCCAACCCATTTTGGCGATCGTGATCGATGTTCTCCATCTACAACTATTGTTTAAGCTGCCGGAGCACCGAATTGCCTGTCAAGCTAGGTGGAAAAGTGGAAATTTTTCGTAACAGATACAAATTGTTGGCCTAATAACTAAAATAAATTTTTGTTTGTAAAATTTTTTATTTTTTATTTACTTTTTGTTTCTTTAATTATTTTTCAAAATACTCTCCATATACAATCATATCACAAACAGAGCCAAAGAAAAACGTCTCAATATACGAATCGCTAATATTCCCTTATTCTACAGAATTCCAATTATTAATTTGTGTCACGTTAAATCATTAAAAATGCTCCATAACTCATATTGGGAGTTTCACCTTACATGTAGAAATGTGTTTTACCAATATAAACTTGAATGGAGTTGGGTATAATTTTATGTTTTTTTTTTTCATTCCCCAAAAACCGATTTTCTTTTACGTTTTTGCTAAGCACTAAAGACGTGACTGTTAATAAAATAACAAACAATTAATGTTGTCAAAAGAAAGAATGAAAGAAAAAAAAAAAGAAAAAAAAAATATATGAATTAGGAGATATTCGGTACTGCAAATAACTTGGGGAATTTTGCTCTGTGTGTATCTAGGAGGAGAGAAATTAGATAAAATGTCTGAAACGGCAACAACAACAAAATGATATATGTAAATAGTTGGGGAGTTTCGGGAACATTTTTGGAAAATTCTCTTTTACAAATGGTAACATGCGCAGATATGATTTTCATTAAGCTTTCGGTATTATGTATTATGTTGAGGTGAGAGGTAGGTAAAATCAATAAGTTATTTATCTCGGCTAATTTGAAATATTTTAAAGCTTGACATTAATATTTCAAAATTGTCAAATTGGAATTGAGATAAATAGACGGAGTCTTTGTAACATACATTTATGGCATTGAGAATTGTGTATATCATTGGTCTTATTATAATTTAATACTGAATAATGAGCTTTTAATGAGCTTTATCATCTTATTTGATATTGGAGAAGAAAAAAAAAACCTTTAAAGTGACGGAATATGTTCCTCTTTTCTTTAGTGTTGTACACTGATTTTTCTTTCTGTTGGTGAATAAGTGGAAGACAATTTATATTGTCTCATTTGATTGTTGATAATTGACAAAAACTTACGTGACAGAAAGGATGATAAGCTTCGCATATTTGTCTACTGAAATTGTATTTTTCAAATGTTCAAAATTCTGTTAGAGACAAAATTAAATAGCAATACCAATTGACCCAGTTCCAAAATCAATTTTAAAAATAAATTTGTTCAACAGATGTGGACATTTCTTCCATAAGTGATTTTAAAAATTTCAATTTCAAAATTTCTTGTCCAATTACAAAAATCAGAAAAAGTAAAAATTGGAATATTTCTTTGAATCTACACCGTTTTAGGTAGTTTCGAATTTTTTTTACTATTTAGTTGCTTGTTCTCTCTGATAAATTGTATTCAATCCAATGTTTTTTTATTTAAAGAAGCAATTTTAATAGACCTGTAGCGGCTCGCTTTTTGAAATTGTCTACTGTCGATATAAATTTTGAAAGGAATTTATTTCGACAGTAGACTTTGT
>JANSTT010018578.1:0-13510 GCA_026745375.1 Platyura marginata
ATACAAAACACACACACACATATAAAAAAATAAAAAAGAAGGAACTTGTGATTAAATATATATATATATATATATATATATATATATATTTCTCATAATATTGCCCAACAATAATAATGTTTCTTGATTTATTCATCAGTTTCTTATTCAATTTTCTTATTCTACGATCCATGAATAAACCTCTCTCCCCTCACCATCGAAAAGGCTATAGTTATACGTACATACTTACATCTGTAAAAATATATATACAAAACGCACTGAATAGTAACTCTCTCCACTTCCGTTTTCTTCTGCATATATAAAAATGTTGTTCTTTCATTAAAATTTATAAAATTGAATTAAATGTAATAAGATATTTTAATGTGTGTCGTGTTTTTGCTATGAATATATTTGTACATCATTCATCATACGAGTACATACCTCTCGAAACTTATTGTTGTTATTCTAAATAGAATTTCCTTAATTATTTATGCTTTTTTTAAAACTATTATTATTATTATTATTATTTTATTTTTGTAGATGGTTTCACAAGTTTCCGGGATGCGTTTCCGGAATGGTGTGAGGATGATACCACAATTACTGATTCACAAACGCATAGGGGAACCGGACCCACCGAACAATTAATGGGATTAAGGTAATTCAGTTGTATTATAATTAAAAAAAAAAAACAAACAACGATCAATAATACAAAATCTGTAACTATCACATACTTTTAGGTCACTGAGAATATCGACGCCACATTCAGATTCGGCATGCAGTAGTTCGGCCGAATCATCCGATTGCGAAAGTTCTACGCATCCTCAATTTTCTGAGGCTCCAGTTGAAATTCTTCCAGGTTTATTTTTGGGAAATGCATCGCACAGCGAAGATTCGAGAGCACTACAAAAATATAATATTCAATATGTGCTAAATGTAACACCGGATCTTCCAAATGTGTTCGAAGGTGCCGGCTTAATACGTTACTTGCAAATACCAATAACCGATCATTGGTCTCAGGATTTGGCTATTCATTTTCCGGCTGCCATCAGTTTTATTGGTAAGTGTTGTTGGACGCCAGAATATTTGGCGGGATATCTAAGTAATAAGAAATTAATCCATTTTTGTTTTTTTGCTTTGGTTTTTGTTTATAGACGAAGCACGTACAAAAGGTGCCGCTGTATTAGTTCATTGTTTGGCCGGCGTATCACGTTCGGTTACAGTAACCTTAGCATATATAATGCATGCCAAATCACTTTCGTTAAACGATGCATTTCTATTGGTACGTTCATGCAAACCGGACGTTTCGCCAAATTTTCATTTTATGGAACAATTGCATTCCTTTGAACGTCAACTATTGAAAACGAATCCAAATCGAACACCACTATCGGCCGCATCGCTTGATTGCAACTATCAAACACCATCATCTGATTGTGAAAAATGTCCAACACGTGCAACAAAATATTCCTGTGCATGTTTAGAAGTTGATTGTAAATGTTTACAGATGCCATCCGAATATTTGGGCACAAATATTGGCGTGTCACCAGATTCCGGAATTGAATTCGATCGGTGGACACCGGCGGATGGAACGCCAAAATGAGGACAACTTGTAGGAAAATGTTTTGTTCTGCCAACAGTTACTGATGTCAAAGAAGAGGAACAACAGTAGATTTGAGATACTAGTGGAAATGGAACAAAACTTCTTCCTACATGTTGATTTTGTGTGAAATGGGTGTTTTTGTTTTTGTTTTTTCGCACACAACCACAAACACACCATTTATAACTATATTTTTTGTTTTTCTCGGTCGATTAAGAAAGACATTTTTCAATGTGTAGGTAAGTTTATTTACATGTTTAGTATCTTAAGAGATTTTTATTGTTGAGATAAGAAAAAATGAAGAAAAAGTTGAGAAATTTTTGGCGCAGCGCAAATTTGTATATTATAATAAAATATAAATAATTTTTTGTTTAATGAAATTCTAAAACAAATATAATTGTGGATTTATGTAGATTTAAATCAACATTTTATTGTTGATACATTTATATATTTATGTATAAATTAAATTATATATATATATATATACATATTGGGAGTTGCAAACAAAATGAAACAGGGATAATAAAAAGCTAATTTTATAAGATAAATATTGTGATGCTTTTGGAAAGCGTTTTTGTATAACTTGTTGTATACTTGGGCTAATTCAATTAAATTCTGTTTCCAAGGGAAATTCATTATAAAAATTATATAAGAATGAAAATTCAAACAAACATACATATATGTATGTGTGTGTGTGTGAGTGTGTACGTACACTGACGACACATGAGTATTAATGGTACATGGGTACATGATAATAACTAAAAAAAAAATTATTTGAGAACACCTTAATCTAGCATTAATGTTCATGTATCGCCAATGTATTCGATGCAACGCACATAACACAAAAGTACTGTAACCTCAACGAAAATATAGTAAAACTAAACATTTTAACCTATTTTTTGAAATGAGACTTTAACTTATACCAAAATCGATAAGTTTTTATACTAATAAATGAATAAATTGTAAATTTTAGATGTACAACTAAATGTATAACTCTGTATAATAAATGTAATTCTTCCCTTAGAAAGATACTACAATCTTAAGTTAAAACTAACAAACAAAACACAAATTGT
Organism: Platyura marginata; assembly: GCA_026745375.1. Classification (NCBI taxonomy): domain Eukaryota; kingdom Metazoa; phylum Arthropoda; class Insecta; order Diptera; family Keroplatidae; genus Platyura; species Platyura marginata. Next base: position 2,647 of record JANSTT010018578.1, read on the forward strand.
ATAACAAAATTAAATTTGTTATTATCTATTAAGAGATAGGAACAAAAATAATGGTCAATATTTGTACAAAATATGTATGGTATTTAAAGATCCTATTTATATATTCATCGAAATGAATGTAATTAGGTATTTATTAGTAGTAATAGTAGAAGGGCAAGTCATAAGTAATTTGTTTTTGTAATGGGCCACACTATCCAATATTACCTACATGTTCATAATGTTATCATCTTAAGATTTTCAATACATTCAATTTGTGTTTCTTTAGCCTCTATCTATAGTAAAAAAAATAAAAAAATCGTATCGAAGGGGAGGGGTGAAATATTAACCGATACGTTTTTTTTTTCTTTTGCTGTATTAAATCAGTCATTTTACTAAAGAAACACCATCTATACTCGTGCATAATTTTTGAAATCGGCATTTTAACCAATAACTGAGGCTCGGCCATTCTCTACAATGTTTTTTATAAAAAAAATTATTTTTGGTTCTTATTCCTCATATATACATAACTGTCTAAAGCAGTTACATTTTGGTTGGGATGGAACTTTGTGTGTGGTGCGAAAAATGCTGTGGTCTTCACAATATTGAGTAGAGTGGGTGGGGTGGGTATATATTTGAGTGGTTTATTTAATTTTTTTTAAATTTAAAAATTGACAAAAACTAATTATGCACTTTAATTTTGATGAATAATCTTTAATTAAAAAATTTCAATATTAAATAACTTAAACGTGTAAACTGTGTAAAATATAATTAAAATGCTAAATTGAATCTAATATTTATATGTTTGTATTACTAAATATTAGTTTCTAACTAACAAAAAAATATTAGATTTAATTAATGCAATATTACACATTATTTAGTAATACAAATAAATTAATAAATTTATAGTTTGTTGCTGTGTTCTACTCAGAAAACACTGCACACTCTCTACAGACGCCATCCAAATATAAACCATTTTTATATTTGTACCGTTTTTATAGTAAAAACTACAAACTTAAAATATATAAATAAATAAATTGCGAATTTTACACGCAATATTTAAATATATTTTTAATGTTAAGCAAAAGCAAAATTTAAAAAACATTTGTAATCTTAAGAAAAAAAAAATATGTATAACTCGGATATACTGTACTTTGCAAAAGGAAAAGACAAATTTACTATGTATTTAAAAATATATATATATATATATATATTATATACATATTAATTATTAAGTTAAAAAAAAACCTACATATACAGAAAAAAAATTTAATTTATAAGAAGTACCTACATATACATATATATATATAGATATATAATAATAATTACAAATAAACCGTGCAGAAGTGTTGTTATGTAACTATACAGCGTAAGTTTAAAATATATAATGTATGTTAAAAAAAAATTATCAAAAATTCTATTATAAATGTAGTTCTGAAAATGAAAAAAAAAATAAATTAAATTAACCAACATTTACTATTTTTGCATATTTATGTATACCTAGTCCTAGACACTTGATAGACAGCTTGATTTCAGCGAAGAAAATCCAGTCTAGTCTTTTTATAACTAGGAACTTTTTTTTTTTAATTTGTGTTTAATGACCGAGGATTGTAGCCCAAATAGTCTTAACTTCAAATTTTCAATTTGTTTAATTATTTTAATTCTTTTTTTTTAATATTTTACATATTAATTTTTCTAATAATTAGGGTTATAAGCAGTTAAAACCGAACCTAAGTTGTTAGTGTCTAGGAACTTTACTTTCTGATTAAAGCTTTTATTCGGAGTAAAAAATGTCAGTTTAATATTATACTCAAGCATAGATGTCGCCAAAAGCTAAAAGATGAAAAATGATAGTAACATTTTTGAAAGAGTGATACAATAAAACAAAATGTCATCCGTCAGGTAAAAAGAAAAAATAAATAAATTAAATTAATTGGTGCGAAGAAGTATAACTTAATTATTAAAATGTTCACCAAAGTATTAATTATCTGTGCAGCATTTCTATGTTATGTAGATGCGGTAAATATAACCTAACTATGACAAATTTTATTTTTAAGTAAATTAATCTTATTTTATCATTTATCATCAAAGTCGTATTTGGAATACGATGGCTGGATGAGTATAGATTTATTTCATGCCTTAGACATACAGCAACCGGACAAATTTACTTTAAGAGGAAATATCACAATTTCTAGTGTAAGTTCGGTATCATATACATTAATTCAGGAACCACTGAGCGGCGACGAAAGAGCCAAACTAAAAGTAAACAATCCCCCGAATCTCATTGTATAAAAACTTATTGGCGATTTTTTTAGGCTCTCGCTGAAGCTGATAAATTCTACAGATTAAAGGCGTTTGTTCGTAGTCAAGATGGTGAAACATCTATGTTTCTCACATCATCAAAGGCTGTAAGTTTTTTTTTTATTTATTTTAAGAAATGGACCTGACCAACCATTTTATGATTAGTGTGCCCTGGCCAATTCTCAATTAAACGATGCCCTTTGGGTATCACTCAATCATGTTGGTTCAGTGCTAGGTATCAGTCAAACAATTTCGGGCAGTGGTAATTGTCGTGGAGCGAAATATGTTCATGCTGATGCTCTTGAAGAATTTAATACAGACATCTATGTAAAACAAACGGAATTAGCTCCGATGTAAGTTAAGTTTATCGTCTCTGTTTGGGTGGAATTTAATGAAATTGATATTCACAGTCCAGACACGGCGAGTTTTATACAAAAAATCGACAGAGAACGTGAGGCTCGAGAACGCGGTGAGGTAAAGGACAATCGAAGTTTTTTGGTTAAATATTGGATGTACATTGTGCCGGTAGTTATTTTGGTAATGATAACAAGTGCTGCCAATCCAGATGGAGGTGGACAAACTGCCAGATAAATTGTCACTCATTGATTAAGATACAATTTCATATTCGATCTACAAATTTATTTTAATTCTCAATACAAAATCAACATTTTATTTAGAAACTTCATTCAATTCAGCACTACTTGCCTGAAGTTTGGCAATCATCTTTTCTTCTTTGATTTTACGTTTGGCTTCCTTTTGTCGCTTCTTGTCTTCTTTCTCTTTCAGTGCCAACATTTCTTTGAACCGTTCGTCTCGCGGATCCAATTTAAAACCAAATTCACGACGTACTTCCTCGATAATTCGTTCTTTCTTTTCCTTTGCAGCCCTTGCATCTGCTTCCTTTTTGGCAATTTTATCATTAAGCTCTTTCGTCCATTGATTTAATTTAGCATATTTTCTGGCCACTTCATCGTCCCTATCTTTTATAGCTTGTGCCGCTGCCGCTTTTCGTTGCTGATTCGTCTGTTTCATTTGTTCGAGTGTATACGGATATGCAACCTTTTCATATTCCATTTGTTCAGTCAACTCTTTTTCCGTATAAAAACAATACCTGGGATCTACGCCACTTGCCGTTCCATATCGTCCGAACAGTGAACGCTGATAGCGCAGTGTGTTGTGTATCCAAGATTGAGCTTCGTCATAGGGATTTTTATTGAATAGCATATTTCGATGGGCGGGCAAAAGACGAGATTTATTTCTTCGACGTTCATTTTCAAGTTTTTTCCCTTCGACATCATCATCTTCAATAAGCAGCGCTGTTAGGTCATCTTTTGGTTCACATTCTTCGGGATCCACAAATCCTTCTTTGGTCGATGTACTTTTAAATGCACACAATGTTGAAGGATTTCGCTGGGTGAGTACATTCTTTAGTAGTTTTAATGGATTTAATAAGTTAGACATTGTTTTTTAAATATCTAAAGAAATTTTTTGGTTAGAATTTAGATACTCGAATTTAGACACGAATTTAAGTACTCAATGCTAACAACGAATAGCATTCAAGTTAATTATGGATTTACGGATTACGGATAACAATTTTCAGTAATATTTTATTTAAAACCACAAAAAATTAATTATTTCATTTTATTTTGACAATTGTTAAGCTATAGGCACCGTTCCATTCCATCAGTTTCAGCCGGGAAGGAAAATTTGAACATTCGACTCGAAAAATCGTATTTGCTATACTGTTTTTTCTACTTAAATTCAATAACAATTTGTAAGCATCGAAAAATGGCGAAGTCATCACTTTGACATTTGTTCTGATACAGCGGCAACACTAACATAAAATAAACACAAAAGGTACGTCATTTTATTTCATTAGAATATGCCCTGACGTTTTTTATTAATATTTAATAATAATAGTACAAATTTCTAGTTAAACTCAAGCGAGATTCTTATAAAAATGCATAATGGATCGCCTTATAATGATATTTACAATCAAAACGTAAGTTTTTTTAATTAATTTGAAATTCAAATTTTTGCCATTTTTTTTTGTGGGTTTATTTGAAAAACGCAAAAATTTTATTCACTTAATTGATTTGTAATAAAATCTGTTTAATATTTAATGTACTAATTATATACAAATATAATGAGGTCATATAATATTTGGAAACAATTTGACTTCCGTAAAGTTTCCACATTAGTTTTTATACAGAAGGAGTGGTAAGGAATGTTGGATTTTTGGTTTTGTCTGGATAAATAGTTTTATTAAATAGTGATAATGATCAATATCAGAATTTCAGAAATACTCAGCTAGAAAATAGAGGAACACCAAATGCCGCTACAATTTCTCAAATGCATCCAACCATTGCCATTGTTGTTAATCCAGTCGAAGCACCTGCCCTTACACGTACAACGACCACAAGAAGTGATCCGCCCTCTTATGATGAAGCAGTTATTGATCCAGTCATTAGTAATGTTTAGCGGATACCATTCCAACTGACATTGGTATTGATTGAGAGTGTTGTTTAATTTTAGATGCACCACCACCGTCCTATGATTCTTTATATGGTCGCGTTATGGAAGCACAAAAACAATCAAAAGGAATTCTTGATTTTATGAAGAATATTTTTGTTTTATTGCTTGGCACAAGTATGTATTGATTACATTTTGTTGAATTTAGCATAAGAAAACAGAACCCCTGAGCTGAATTGAAATATTTCCAGTTGGCTGTACAATTATTTTGGGGATTACAATAGTCATTCCAATATGTATGATTATTTTTGGTTTAGTTTATTTAAAGGATTGTCCACAGGGAGATTATATTCCAATATATCTTCTAGTTGGAGGTAATTTGTTTTCTTCTAATTTTCTCACTGACACTTATCTCTTACTATATCTCTTATGTTAGGTTTTATGGGCGTAATCAAACAATTACTAAATCTTTCGACGCATGTTCGTCGTGATCCAGAAGATCAGGCTATTGAACAACGCCGTCAATCTGGCACCCAAACATTGATCAATTGGTTTATGTTGGGTTGGTTTATGATTGGTTCGTATTGGGTATATCGTCTGTATGAACCCAACTATGATCCATCCAAAGGTAAATATTGCAATAAATCTCTGTACATGTTTTCGTTTTGGTTAATTTCATCCGTTTACATAACTGTTGGATTGATTACGATTTGTTTATTTATAATTAGTATTTTAAGTGTTATTTTACATCGACAAAATTTTAACTATAATGTTTAAGGGCAGAATGGTCCAGTATTTGTTGAGTTTTTTTTGTTTGTTTGTTTTGTTTCTTGTAATTTTTGTTAAATGAAAATTTTAAATTTTACTATTTCATCAATTGGACTTGCGTAATTGTTGTACTGATTTCTTCGCCGGTCCAATAATTCCATGGTCAGTTTCGGTACATGACCTTGGTCTAGATCTAGAATACAATAGAAAATTAGTGGCAGTGACACAATCCAATTTCGTATTTCCTCAAATCCGCTTAGTTCTTCTAATGATCCAATGATTCCACAATAGACTCAAATCGCCTAGTGCTTCTCGTAAAATTCTAATGGGGACCGATCAAACTTTTACGAATAACTAACCCTTTCGACCCGAATGGTACATATATGTACCAGTAAGAGTTTGAATATCCGAAAGCCTGGTCGAAAGGGTTAATGTCTGTTTACCTCACAAATTCTGTTTAGTACTTTTACATTGAGACGAACTGACACTCCTTAATAGTATTTAGTTAATAGCAATGATTTCGGTGACGCGTTTAATTTACTGTTACATGTCAGAGAATATAGTAAAATTTAAAATTTGTAGATATTTAAAATTTTCAGTTTTTTGTTAAACAAAAACAAAAACAAAAAACAAAATAGAAGGAGGCCTTATCATATCTAATCTCGCTCATATACCTACATACAGATACTATACGTACAAAATAATCCTCATTTTATTGTTTTTTTTAATCTATTCATTAAAAAAAAACCAATCTGCCTCGGATCAATAAAGGAAAATCGTCATTCTTTATCAATTTTTTTTTTGGCTAAACGAATTTTATTATTTATAAATTAAAAAAAAAAGATTAACGAATATTATTATCTACCTACATACATAATTATTGAATTTATAATTGAACCTAACCAAAGAGAATATCTCATCGTTTATATCTTAAAAATATTTAACTATAACATTTTTAATACTTATATAAATTATACATATAAATGTAAATGTGGTGTTGGTTTGTTTAAAAACAAAAACAATTTTTTCCCATCAATTTATAACTTAACATACCTACCTACATACATACCTACCTAATGAACATTTAAATCTTTTCCTATAATATTTACATAATATGTGTAATGCCATTTTTGCAATTAAGTAGTGTATGCTTAATAATACGACGACTGTATGTGCTGACATTAAAGTAAGGACAGTTTTTTTTTCCTTTTTTGGACTTACTATATACGTACGCAATATTTATTGATAAATTTTTATATTCGCAGAAAAAATATTTCAAAGTGTATTTTCAGTAAAAAAAAAAAAATCACTATGTGCCACCTCACTGTAAGATTTTTAAAGGGTTTCGGACCTAAATCATCATCATGTCGCTCTTTCTATTTTTATTTTTTCATTACCAATCGAATCATTGAGGAAAGAATAAGAGGAGAGAATTTATTGCACAAAAAGTACGATTCAGCATCACAGAAAATGGCCGCCAATATCTCTTTTTGGAAGAGAAGTGCTTGACAAGTTGTGCAGGAGACAAGAGAAAATAATATCTAAGAGAGTAAAATCCCATACTGCTGCACCCGACATTGTGTACACATTTTATTTCATTGCAGATATGTGTTGTGATATCTTCTTTCCTCTTTGAACCGAATAAATATCTAACGGTTTTTATTCAGGGCAGGATCTGATCGGATAATGTTTTGATATCGATCGTTTTTACTCTAAAATACACAACATTATTGTTTATGGGCATTTTTACGAATAATTTTAACTCTTGATGCCCAATGTAGTTCACACTTTAACTTCCACCGTTATTTTTGTGAATTCCAATTGTGAGAAAAAAACTGATAATAGATAGAGATGGATATCGACATACTTGTTTTCACCAGAAATATTACTTAAAACAAATCAATTTTTTTTTCTGTGATTATCAAAATTCCCAAAAATAACTATCTCAGGTTAAGTGTCAGTAGTGTTTTATTCATATTTAGATAATATGTGGTCACCATAAATTCACAATTAATTTTTAAATGTAGCTGCTAGAAATGAGCCAATTTTGATATTTATTGATTGTATTTGGGACAAATCCATTAGAGGGCATTAAGACACAAAATACTTGGTACAATTTTGGATCTATGAAGTAAAATAATTTTCATTTTTTACAACCAAATAGAATTAATTCAATTTGTATGTATCAAAAGCCGTGCAAAAGTCTTTAATTCTTCAATTGTTCAAAAACATACAATAAGAGGCAATTTGTTATACACAATGAATTTATAATAATCCGCCCTTGAATGGGACATCTTATTATTTAATAAATCTCTATTTTTACCATAAAATTTCTATTTGGAAAATTTGTCTTTTCACTCATCGCCGTCCATAATAAATTTATTACCAAAAAATTTACACTTTAAAAGCCACCTCTCTCTCTCAATGCCATAAATTAACCGATTACAAAAAAAAAAAAAATTATATTAAGACCTCAATATTGACTATAAAATATTTCAAATTTCAACGCCATCATAAAATTTTATTTAAAATTAATGCAATTTCTTCATTAAACTATTATTACCTATTGTCATGTTAATATTGCATCACATCTCTACATAAATAATACATACAAGAACATTTTTAAATAATATACCTCTTCTACCTCTTCTAATAGATCTAATAAAACATAAAAATTTTTGTTTATTTTTTTTATTTATTTTTTTTTTAATAAAGAAGAAAAATTCAAAATTGTGCTCATAAATAAAGCTATAAATTATATACTAAACAAGATAGCCGGGTGGCTGGCTGGCTTCAATGTAGTTAACTGAATAAATATAAAATTAAATAAAAAAATTTATAAAATTATGAATAATAATGAGAAAAAAAAAACATACAAATTTACTACGAATTGCGTATGACTGTGATATTTTTAGTAATTTTTATTGTAACTCTACTAAATAGCCAGTGTGCTAAATAATTTGATTTTAATGATTGTTATCTCGTTTATTTTTTAAGTTGAATTAATGTTTATAAACAATAAGTACATATACATACATATTATAAGTAGCTTTTGTATTTTACAAGATATTTTTTTGTTTGGTTTAGTATACATACCAGTGGCGACTCGTGAGAATTATTGATTCAATCATCATAAGACCATTTAAAAAAAAAAAAAAACTTACTACGTCATTTTGGTGGAATAAAATGGTAGTTTTTTAAAAAGTGACACAAAGATAAGGTTTTGAAACTTTTTATTTTCATTTTTATGTTATTTTAAATTTCCAGCATTTTTTGCTAAATAAAATTTTTCGAAATTTAAAATAATATACAAATACAAAGTTTCAAAACCAAGGATATGGTGCATTAAAAAAGTTAAAAATTACGTTATTTTCTTCCATCGAAATGATGTAAGTTTTTTTTTTTTTTTTATTCTCACGAGTCGCCACTGATACATACCTATCCATACATTATATATTCCATCCCTCCCTTCCCCTTTGGATTTTATAAAATATTTATATTTATACACATATAGTACATAATGTAATGTATGTTTTTACCTACATATATACATATTTATCAACATTTTGTTGTGTCTATATCTCTAACTATATAGTAGAGCTTTGTGGAAATAAATATTGAAATTTAGAGCTTAATTGAAATGCAAAAATATTGTTCTCTATGTAAGTTTCATTTTTACAACTGTCGTTCCAATTTGGCGCATACAAATAGAGGGGCTCGTTTTACAGGTGAAACAACAACAACAACACGTTGATAGTTTAGGAGAATTGATATTTTTAACCATTCTTTATCGAAATTGTAAGGAAAAGTTGTTACGAAATTCTGATTACGGATATGGTAATTTTCTCACTGAACTATTACTTTGAAATTAATTTTAAGGGGCGGCCAAACCTCCCCTATGGGAAATGACTCGTTGAATTCGTCCATTTGGAAATTCTTTGGTTGTATTTTATGCGAATAAATTAAAGAAATATTTAGAATTTTTTGGTCAAATTTCAATATTTATTACCAAATACAGTACATTAGAATAAGATTTTTGATTTTTGTTTTTTTTTTGAATTTCTATAGATAAGCAAAATATACTTACGTATTATAATAAATAACACTTATTGTGAAAAATATCTCTTTGAAATCTTGAATAAATTTTATTTTATAATAATTTTGTTTCTTCTATGAAAAATGCAGTTTTTACAGGTTCTACATTGTGCTCTGAACATATTGTAGGAATTTCCAAACCAAAAATAGCTTTAAATAAATAACTGCTGAAAGAGGAGCACAGAAGTAGCGCAGGGTAAGTGTTGACAAGACAAAAAGATGTTGAGTGTGAGAGTGGAAGAGTGGACCTCTGATCACCAAGAAATTTTACAGCTAGTCAAAACTACCTACAATTGTTCTCCTGCATAATCTATTAATACCTACATTTACCATTTCAACAAAAAAATATAGAAAAATGGTAGTAAAGAATTCTAAATGCTAAATGTATTTAAAATATAAATTTGATAATCATAAATAATGTAAAAATTTTCAGTCAAAGATCTACAAGATACAGCAACGTCAACTTTTCAGATAAAGATCAACAAGATTCATCAAATAATATTGATAGAAATCACATACCCACATGAGTTGATATACAGAAAGAAAAAATCCTCTATTGATATGCAAAATGCAATATGAAAAATATGGATGAATTTAGCTTTAAAATAAACACACTTTATATTGACAAAAAAAACTATTATCGATAAGATGTTGTATGGCTCAGGTGGTAGAGTCACAGTCTTGTAAACAAAATATTCGTCAAATTTCTATGGGTTCGATTCCCGTCCTCACAGAAAATATTTTTAATGTAATAAATATTCCGTCTCTATTTAAAATGGCTTTCTTCGGTCACCAGAGGGTGCTAATAAACACAGAGTTAGGAAAAATTGCTTTTTTGTTATTTTTTTGGATCGTCAAAAATTACAAAGAGGTTAACACAGTGATTTTTTGGTCGAGGTGCTCCGATCAGACTGAAAATTTGAGAGATCGTAGAACACGGCTAAAAAATCACAGTCAGATAGTCCGTGTGCCCGTCGGGCCTATGGGCCGTCTGCTATTCAAGAGCAAATGTGCTAAAAACGGCAATTCTAAAATGATCTTAAAAAATAGTAAAACATTTTTTAAAATTCTGAAACTTCATAAATATTAAACTTACATCTATTGTCTATAGTTCTATGTCCATGGAAATTTTCCAGCACTGCTGGTTTTCCTGTGAGACATTTCTCACGAATACCTTACATCGTGCAAGGGTATTTTCAGCGATTTATTAAAAATAGAAGGAGTGATATTTTTCCAAACTTTTTTATCCTTC
>JANSTT010018579.1:0-55358 GCA_026745375.1 Platyura marginata
CGATGAGTATTAAGGGGCGTTACAAACTCCGTACCAAAGTTATAATACCCTTGATTAACATCATACGGGTATAAAAAATGGTGAACATTAACAATACCTACTAAATAATCTGAGCATCAGTACAACCAGAACATATTGGATTTGTTTAAATATTATTTTTAGTTAAAATTTATATTTAGTTATTTTTCTTCGAATAACTGATGGAATTTTCTCCATCACACAAAACTATTCTTCTTATACAATATAAAAATTCTTTTATACCACATCTTATTTATAGAATTTATAATAAATACAACAACATGTCAAGATATATAATTTATCTAGAAATTTTCAAAGTTTCCATTCTGAGAGTTGCAAATAATTTCATCATATATAGTTAAGTATAATGTCTACATCATAAGTACATATGACTTAGAAAACGAAAATCTTGTAAATTAATTCAAACTGGTGCTAAACTAATGCAAATTATATCCTTCCGTCTTAATATAATCCCAAAAATTTAATTTTCTCAAACGACGAAGGGACATCGCTTGGAATAAATGAACATTATCTTGACAAACATCGAAACCAAAAATTGTTTTTAAACAGATGAAACAAATGCAACAGGCTTTGTGTCTCGTATATACAGATTAAGTGCCTCTCTATCTCTATCTGTGTGTGTGTGTGTATGTAATGATGTAAAAATATCTGGGAAAGTTTCTGAAACTATTTGTACTCGATCATTATTCCGAAACTAACCCAAAAGATTTCCATTTATACTTGGAGCAATGGATTATTGTACAATATTTTGTGATTCTCAACTTATCACAACTACAAAATTGTCAAAAAAAAACACGAACAAAAAGTTTATTTGAAACTTCGCCAAAAAAAAAACCACCCACCAGTTTTTTTGCGGGCGCCATGTCATGTCAGAGCAGCTCCACCTCAAAAAGGAAATTAGGTTAGACACGCCTTATTATTGAATTTCCTTCCATTCCTTGTTATATACAAAGGTATCGTATAGTGTGGGACCACGGTTTGGTTTGGGGATACATCCATATTGCCATTGCCTTGGTTCCTATATATTAAGTAAATTATTCTTTTTTTTCGGAACGATCCATAACCGAGCTATATTGCGCAGTAATAGGCTCGTCAAATAATACTAAAAAAAACAATAAAATCAGAAAAGGCTTTTTGCGTTATATATGGAACATAGAAGCAAATTCAATTGATTGTTTTTCATACCGATTGCTTTTTCTTTATTATCATTTTATTTAATTTGTCTTTTATGTTTACACGAGAGGAAAAAATTTATTACAAAATCTCCACGTAGAATCTATACTATACTTGTTTGAGATAAGTGATAGTGAGCGGTGTGTCCTAAATTGTTTAAGATAATATGCCAGGACATCCTCTTCGATGGTTCTTCTAGGATTTTTTTAGTTCTCATTCAAATACATTTCAAGTCGTCTACAATCTACATTTCGAGTATTCATTGGTCAACTACAACAACTATGGACAAATCGATTATAAAAGTAGTGAACCAACACTCGATAAATAATGAATTAAGAGCTGATTTTTTTAATTAAAAGGGATCGTAAACTTGTTCGTTGCTTTTCGAGTGGGAGGTCGTAACTGTTCCTATAAAAGTAATGTTTCAAATATGGTCCCTACACAGATACTAAATGGAAATTATGTTTACAATGCGTACCCATTAACCACAACCACAATGTTATATAAGTGATTCGGTATAGAACAAGATTTAATCTGCTTTTTAAAAGCTTTTATACGAACTTCCAAGACAAATATTGTACATACTTTAATAAATATATACCCACCTTACATATATATTTAAACGATTACACATTTATTAACAGACTTCCTAAATCACAGTTAAATTCAAACAATAAGTCTTATTAAACATTATTCAAATTTAATTATTTACACTCAAAGTCAATCAAAAGCTCAAAAGGATTTAATTATGCTTTTAAATAAACCATAATGACCTTATTTTCTAACCACCTGCGTATACTCTACCTATGTATACTCAATACACGAGCGCACGCACACACAGTCATATTCCTACACATATAAATATAATTTTAATCCTTTAATTGTTATTTTGTTAAAAACTTTTCACTCGCTCACTGTTCAAAATGCTTTCAAAAATTTATTGTTCAGACATTTCCTTCGTCCTACATGTCCCTACATACGTACATTAGATACATATACGTATTTATGTACCATGTATACATGAATCCATACACCTACATACATACTTACATGCATATCCGATATACCGGTACTGCTATATCAACATCGTTACCCCCCTCATTGCAACCCAAAATTCCTATACACACAATCCACCCACAATCCTGGAATAGATGAAAATATAATCAAATCCCCCCACCCCCCTTACTGCAAAACCACCCACACTAAGTTCTATTGACATTTGTGTTCGTTACGTCCGTATACACTGGAATATCATCCATAAACTTTATACTTTTAGAATGGTATTGCTCCGCCTACAAAATATGGTGGCGATGACGTCACCCACCCGATTACGAAACATCCCCCACAAATTGGAGTGTCCTGGAGCCTGTATGGAACAATTTCATAGCTGTGAAGATCGTCAGACTGTTAAGCTGCTTGTTCCTGTCTGTCCGACAGAAGTGAACAAAATTTTCTTTTTGTGAAACACTAACTAGAAGAAAAATTAAAGGTTGGGATTTTCACACTCATTTTCTCACCATAATTTGCCAAAAAAATATTAAATTTAACAAAAAAAAATATTCATTTTCTTTAAATCGCACATAAAATTTTCCGTTAATAGTGAATTATAAATAAATCGTAGTGTTATACTATTTTTTTTTTTAGTGTTCACCCCCGTATAAGTAGAAGTAGTTGATCTCATTCATCTTTCGAAGTGTTTCATAAAATTAGTCAAAGTGATTCTCATAAGGCAATACATTGAAGACCTGCGAAGGTTGATTGGTAAGAAATAGCATTTTTCATAATTTTTTTTTCTTATATTTAATTGGCTAAATGCATTCTTAAAAAAAATAATTTAAATTTCAAAAGAATCAGTGTGATTTTAAATCAAATAAATTAATTCATTGTGAAAACCCTTCCCGTAAATTGTGTCAAAATTCCGTTTAAAATCATTGAAAAATTTCTAATTAATCGTTAATTGATATTGATGCATACGGTCGTCTATATAGAAAAATTCAATTTCACCATTCATTGTGATACCGTTCTTCGTACGGAGGAGTCTTCAATTGAAAAGTGTCAAAATGTCTATCAATCAAAATCAAAATCTTGCATTCCCAATTTTCTTTAATAAAACTTTTCCACATTAAAATCATTTTTATTTTTTTGGTAGAAAATTGTTTCAAAACTGATATTTTTCTTTAAGAAAAAATCTTTTAAATATAGGCATCAAAAGAGAATAGAAACAATTAATTTTCCCATTCCATTCTATTCTAAATTTATGTAAAAACCTGAAACGATTTTCCAAATTTTATGGAAAAAATAGCGACCTTTTCTTTGATTTCTAAATTACATAAATTAAATTCACTTAGATTGCCTATACCCAAGGCACTTATATTAATGGAAAATGTTAATTTATGTAGATTGAAGACGACAATTCCATTAAGTAGTCCATATATCGCCCACAATCATGATCTATGAGAAGGGAACGAAACCAGCTGCCTACGGGATAAACAAATAAAAACTAACAATTTTAGATGGGGCATGATTTGAACCTAGGAAATTCTGAATCGTTTCCACGATACTTTCAAGATACAAATTTCAGTAGGAGAATTCTTAAATAAAAACAATTTCTTAATAATTATCTTTCATATGAGATAAAAATTATCCGAAAATTTAATTAGAAGAAAGAGCATACTTAGTTGAATTATAATCTTAACTTATCTTGAATTTTATTTGCCAGACAAGATAATTAAAGCTGGTAATCCAATGTTTTGGTTTAAACATTCTACTAATTTTCAATTCTCATCTATTTGAGTTGTCTGACAAATAGAATGAAAAAAGGAAAGATAAGGTAATTTACAATTTAATTTTTGCTAATTGAAAATTCAACTATTTCGACTAATGCCACGCGCTGATGTTCCACCCACGATAGACCAAACCGTTGATGTTTGTACTTCCTCTATGATAACAGTTTTTTAACTATTGACACCTAAATCTTAAGAGCATTCCACATTATATGTACATATATGTCCTCGTCTGTTTGCAAATCCCGTAATCCATCAATGCCAACGAGCTTCAAATAGACCTTCATGTGAGAATAAGTCTTTCATTTCATATATGAAATCTCAATACCCTTTTAATGTTTCTGTTTCGTATTATCCCGTTGGTTGTTACGCATCATTTAAAAAGAAATCTTTCAATTTGCATAGACTAAGTCCTTTGAATCTCGCATATAAATCGACAAGTCAAAAGAGTTTAAATGGAGTGTAGGTACACGTCAAAAGGGTGAAAGTCAATAAATTTATGACCCTTAGGTAATGGGAAGCACCAACATACTAATTTATCCATTTTTGACAGAAACTTTAATACAAAAAGTGTGAATATAGAATTAGTGCAACCAACCATCGATCAGATTAGATTAAAGTTTTAATTGTGATTGTGTCAATTATTTTTTTCTTTTTTAATTTAAATCATAAAAAATAAAATTTCTCAAAAATTCTTATTGACATTATTAGAAAAGTATTGCTCAAAAAGATTTCTTATTTGATTTATCCATTTTCTCAATATTAAAAGCTTATTAGTCATTACATTAGCTTTAGTTATAAAATCAAAAGCACCAGAGAGAGTTAATAAACCCTTTGAGACCTGGCGGCAACATATGTATGTTGCCATTGACTTTCTGTATGCATTTTACGCATTTATTTAAATTTTCCACCACAATTATAATTTTCTATTTTTTCTTAATATGTGGAGAGTGTAAATTAGTCTTAACTTTTCCATTAAATATAACAAATGTCATTTTAATTTAGTTTTTATGGCGAAATGTCAGACGAAATTAGTATATTTGAAATAGTTTAGTTTGAATGGATATTTGGTTATATGGATTTTTCCCAAAAATCTTCGTTTTTTTACTAAATGTTTTGTTTATAATTGCATATGTTGAAGGCGCAATATTATTCTCTTAGAAGTAATAGGAAAATGTTTACAGTAAAGCCAAAATATATCGTCACATAAAATCAAGAACGATATGATAACTCAGTATCTAGCATCCGGATCAAAAAAAAATTCGCAGATTTGGATTCTAGGACCAAAAATTAGCTAGAGTAAGTGTAAAATTTCAATAAATATAAGTCGACAAAAGTTCAGGTCTCAAAGGGTTAAATTAAATTTGTGAGGGCCGATACTAATTTTTTTTCGGGGATCTTTGCATCATATTGTTAATGGTGTGTGCTTCATCCCTAACATAATACATACTAGCAAAATATACAATCTCTTAATCCAATTTCAAGGTTAATTCTAAGATCGTTTAGATAGTATGAGATTATACAATTATAAATTACTTAATACATTTTATTACTAAATTTATACTTCACCAAATGAGTTTACAAGTTTATTTGCATTTTCTTCCGTACGTTATATTTGCATAATAACACACCACCAAAACTGAATAGATTAGCGAATTTCGGTGAAGAATTTTTCCATTCATTTGATTGTTTGTACATTTTTTAATTTATTATTTATACTGTACAAAACAGCCTTGGCAGATAGTATTAGACCACTTTTATTTTTTACAAAAGGAGTATTTAGATTAATACAAATGGCAAATACTGACAGCAGGCATTTCCGTCTAGCATCTT
This sequence comes from Platyura marginata, assembly GCA_026745375.1. Lineage (NCBI taxonomy): Eukaryota > Metazoa > Arthropoda > Insecta > Diptera > Keroplatidae > Platyura > Platyura marginata. Next base: position 5,829 of record JANSTT010018579.1, read on the forward strand.
GCTGTAATTAATTGAATGTCATAAGCAATTGTTTTCTTTTTCTTTAATCTACTATTGTTTGCCGTAGCATTTTCTCAAAATGAATGATAAATGCTATAGGAAAGTCGATAGAAAAGGCAACCAAATATTAATTAAACTATGAAAATCTGATCTGACAAATCGCCGTGCCGTCCCCGCGAAATCGAACCTTGGACCTTGGGATTCCGTCAGACTGCTATGACCACTAAGCCATCAACATGGTTTTTGGATTCGATTCCTGGACATATGGTACGAGGATTTTTTTCAGATCAAATTTCAATCATTTAATTAATATAAAGAAATTCAAAAAAATGTATTAATAATAATAATAAATTACAAATTAATCTCTTCTCTTTTAAACATTAGACTCAATTAAATAATCTATTTGGTCAATTGGTCGTTTTAATATAAGGGTTTTGCACGTTTTTCTTATCGCTGGTATTTTATTGAGGAAAAAAAACCACCATCGGTATTTCCTCTAACTGCCACTGATGCCTAACCATACTTATAAAAAATATTGACAATAAAAAGTAATAAAACAATAACATTAATAGATTCTAGCTATGGCATTCATATCAAATAGAAATATTCCATATTTTTGATTTTTTCATATAAAATATTAAAAGCTGCTATTTTTTTTAACACCACTGTGTCTGTGTGTTATATGATAAACTAGCTAGACACGTTGATGTTGTTAAATCTTTTACGGTTTTTTTTCTATTTAAGCTTCAAGCTGTTTCAATGCATTTTCAGTTTCTTCAACGTTAGTAAACATATTGGGGTAGACAGAGTTTTCGCCTAAATTTTCTTAAAAGTGTTATAGAATTGTAATTGCAATGGCTGATTTAAATTCTTTTTTGATTTCTAATGTAATTTTAGCAGTGCAGGGTCTCAAAAGTAAGTTTTTTATGTTTTATTTTGTAAAATTGTGAATCTTGCAGGATAGTTTGGGTCTTTACTTAAAAGATGAGATAATATTATCGCTATATCTCATTCTATATAGTGAGAAAAATGTCTCGTCGAACCAGAACAAAATGGAAACGTTTTTGCTAATATATAGTAATTTTTAGGCTGTTACAGGAAACGATTTAAATTTTAAATAAATATTTTAGTCATTCAAATAAAAACAATTATTGTCTAATTATTATATTTTTATTCATTTCAGAGGAGAAGATGTCCCTAAATCCTAACAGCTATAAACTGTCTGAGAAGACAGGAAGGCTCACAGCGCTAGGTAAGTTTAAAATCAAAATTATTTTAATTATCTACATTTATCTACATTAAAATAAACTTTTCTTAATATCATTATTTATTATCTTAAAACGAAATTTTCAAAGTTCCATTATAACAAAATACCAAAACAACAAGAAACGCTAAAATAAATCAAATCCGACACATCTTTAGAAAAATTAATTTCCAAACTATGCCAAAACCACAAGCTTTGCTCAAGTATGTACTTAATTAAATTGGACACTTTGTACACCCTTAATGGTTATAATTTGTTAGTATCCGGCAGCTAAGGAAATGGTTTTCTTATCTTTTACTACATAGGCGGGAAGATGTACGCAACCAACCAACCAACCCTCTTTTTGGATGTATTCATTTCAATCTCGATGTATTCGATAACTGGTGGTGAACGTTGGTGATTTAATGTTTCGGAAACTAAAAGCGTGTAACAATTTATACCCTCCTCCTGAGCTTCATTTAAATCACAATTTAAAAAAAACAAATTTAAATTTAGTATTAATTAAAATATTGTTTATAATTATATTATGGAACACCAGTGGACAGTTTATATATATTCAGGAGGCACTGTCAGGTTTTGTCATGTTTTGTCACTGCGACACGTTGGATCTATTGTGAATCCCCTGCTGTATTCACTTTAAGCGAAAAAGTTTCTAAAGACAATAGAGGCATCTGTTTCTAGAAACCACATATTTTTGTCTATCATCTTTGAATAATGAAAAAAAACCACTAAATTTTTATTCACATTAGCTATTCAAGTAATATAAGATTTTCTTTAAAAGCCTTTTCAATAAATTGCCTCTGTCTATATATAAAATGGGAATCGTAAACTTTCAAGGCTTACATTGAACCGCAATATACTTATTCAAACAAAGTGTGGTGAAGTTAATCGACTAAAGTATTGAATTATGAAATATTAATTTGGTTCATTTGTTTTTGGGGAAACAAAAAAGTTTTTCCACAGAGCTATGAATTATATTAATAACTTTGAAAATAAGAATATGGACTTTTCTATGACATAAATAAATAATAAAAGATAAAAAACGGAAAAAATAAATGATTTTTCTCATATACAGTAATGGATGAAATCAAATCCATCTTTTCATATAAAAAATATAGAGTGTTCAACATAAATTCTACAGAAAAATAATTCCAAAAATTGTTATCTTTCAAAAACTCATTTAAATTCCTAGACACGTACAGAAAGTTTAGTTGAAAAATATTTCTAACATACAGCAATTTATTTTTGCGTGAGTAACTTTAAACTTTTTTTTATAGAATTAATTGAGATCTGCTCGTGACAGATGAATTTCTATTCCATATGATATAAAAAATATATTTCAAGTTTTATTATAATTGAAGTTAAAAACTTTTATATTCCCCCCCCCCCCGCTTACTTATATGGTGTTTCTATTCAATTAACATTTAATTATTTTATTTTAATAATTAAATCTGGTTTTAGCAAATTAATATATTTTGAGTGTGTTGAATTAAGTATTTAATGAAAAACGGTATAAATATCGGGTTAAATGTATCAAGTTGATTGTATTTGTAACAAACTCCCCATATTGTTGTTACTATATTATGATTTCTGGGACATTGCGGCAATTTCGTAACAATTTCTCGTTCTTCATACGTCCTGGGGTCCTGGTCATCAAACATTGTCATTTTGTTGTTCAGCAACGAAGTGATGATTGTTCCTGTATTAAGTACTCGTTGTAAAGTAATGGTTGGAAATTTTGTTGTTAAAATCCTACTATAAAACATTTTAATTTACTCGTGTAATTATTTTTATCGTAATTCTATTTTCCCAGTATTAGTTTGCAAATTGGCGCAATTATTATGCATCACTTTCTTCTAGACCCAGCTTCCTTAGGTGCCCCTTCAGCTTGCTATGGCCTGTCAGGAGTCCCGTTAGCATTCTAAGTCTGTTTTTGCTAATTCTTATACTAACCTCGTACCACTTTCGGTTGTAATTTCCGAATAGTATTTTGGATTGCCTTAGCTTAGGAAGTTCGATCCAGTGCTTGGCTCTTTTCTCTTCTTCCTCTTCTGTCATTTCTCCTCGGATTGTATTAGTTCCGATTCCAAAGAAGGGCTCTGGTCCAATGAAACGGGTGGATACCCTTTTTCTTGCCAGCTCGTCCGCCCTTTCATTACCTTCTATGCCTACGTGCCCAGGCACCCAGTAAAGTGTGACTTTATTGGTTCTGCCTAGTTCGTTGAGTTTGTTTAGGCAATTCTGTACCATTCTGGAGCTGATGGTGTATGAGTTCAGTGCCTTGATGGCAGCCTGGCTGTCTGACAAAATTGCAATGCTTTGCTTCTGATACTTCCTATCGAGGTTTAATTGAGCACATCTCTCAATTGCATGAACTTCTGCTTAAAAACTAAACCCAGAAAGAAAAGTAGAGTCGAATCGAGGAGTCGAGTCGAATCAACCCTATTTCGACTCGACTCGCGTTTATATGATAATTCAATCCGGATTGAACCAGGAATATCGTTGCGTGAAATTATTTATAAATTTCTACAGGCATAGCATTTCGAGTTGATACAATCTGTCAAAATATTATTAACATGATGATGATTTATATATAATACCATTACATCGTCCCATCAATATATATACAAAAACGATCCTCTCGGTTCTATATTTATAATATTTAGCAAAACATCTTGACAACACACATATTGTATACACATTACTACACCGAAATACACTAACCATTAACAAAATGTGTGCAATGAAAAAGAACAACACAAACATGTCACAAACATATTTGCCACAAGTGTTATTATTAATAAATTTCGTTTTCGAATGATAAATCTACAGCTAAATGTTGCAAATGTGAAAAAGCCAACCCTCATTTTGTTACAAAACATTATATGTAGTTACGGATATACTACATACATACATACATGCATTCCTATCATATATGGAGGGTTGCAACCGTTCTTCATGTATACATATACTATAGAAAGAGTTTGGAATTTAAAAAATTGTAGGGGCTTTTATTCCTTTTGGATATTAAAATAAATACTACGCAAAGGAATGTCAGGAATTCTTTTAAGGTCGATACGTTTCATATAGATAGAGTAGGGTGGATTGATAGTATATTTTATATATACGTTTTATAAAGGGAACATTTTGTTTTTCCGTATTTTGTGCTTATCGTCACAGCAGTGTCATAATCTCTTTCTGGTTTGCTCCCCTATATATCTACTTAATACAAGAAGTAAATATTTGGGAAACGTAAAGCGATTTGGCACACTTTATGGATGGTTAAGTGTAATTGTTTTTAAAAGGGATAAAAGTACAAGAGAAATTCAATTTGTTTTGATTAAAATTCTTTAAAATATTTGAAATGTTTTTCATCTAATTTTTTTTTTTTTGGTTCATTAAATTTAATATAATGCACAAAACATTTAGCCTTTATTAGTTTCAAAACTGTGTTATTTCGTCTTTGTAAATAATGACAAATATAGTTTAAGTCCAGTATATTGACTGTTAATCTACGTATATTAATTATTCTAAATGGTATCAATCTTTCGGTATTGTAACATATAAAAGTTATGATACAGGGTATACTGTAAAATGTACATGTAATAATCAATATAATACACCAAATTTCTTGTTTTTAGTTCAATGTTTTTTGCATCATCCAACCATTCATCTCCTATTTAAAAAAACATTTTAATTAATTTTCATACAATCTTTTACTTTACGAATATTAAATGTAGACAGTACTCACAATACTCCAAAATATTAAATGACTAATCTAAAAGTGAAAAATATAATATAGAAATTATTCATATCAGATTATATTTATTAACCATTTTTATAAAAGTGGAAAATCTCCAGTAGCATTTGTTGGAAACATTATATTAAAGAATATTTCTTTATTTTTGCCGTTATAGCCAATCAATGAGAATCGAACCCTTCTACTGCAAAGGCAAGCACTTGGATATACTAAGCCACTTGGGCGACAATTGCTGCTTGTACAATATTTAACACTCTTAAGAGGGATTTTTTTCAAACATAGTTAGTAAATATGGAATAGATGCCAATATAGCAAAAACTTAATCATTGCTTTTTAATTACCCATTTTTTTACCATCAATAATAATCAATCATGATACTCTATAGATGTATGTGTAGGATTATAAATAATGTGCTAGGCACCATATGTGCCAAATATAGAAAGTTCCGATAGAAAAAGTCAAAATTATTAAAATGTAACCCCAACAATTTCGCCACGCAATACGAAATATTCGCTGTATAAGGATAGATCCCCGTCATCTGGTCACATGTGTTCAAAAGTATATCAACATTAAACTGAGATATTTTTTTTTATGGCACAGTGTGTTTATATTTGAAGGGTGGATTAGAGAGAAAAAGATTTTTCGTGTTTTTCGCAAACCAACAATTTTTTCACATTTTCCACACCAACTTAAATGGCACGTCTTTATATAAAACAAACTTTTAAAAACAAATGAAAAACACATTTTCTGCCGTCATTCACTGAACTGAAGGTATATACCAACATCCTTCGTATATCCTCATAAGTATAATAAACAACCACTCCACAAATTTTTACATTTTTATACTGAGACAGCTTAAGCCCTCTGTGTGAGTGCCAGCACCAAAATCCTCAATTAGCCATCATTCAAGAAAAGCGCACCCTCATCTGTAGGAAAAACCAACATATCAGCCCTTCTATTGTATGGCACCTTCTTTTACTTACATATCCAAGTTTATAGCATCGTCTTGACGAAGGGAATTTTATTAATAAAACGCAACCCTCATGCCACAATGCCATTTCATATCCTACCCCAATTGATTCATTGAGCGGCTTTTCATTAAACCAATTCCCAGGCAGAAGAGCCCTTCTCTCTTATAGTGGTGTATTCGGTAAGTAGAGGTATGAGAGTTGATGTAATGGTGATGTAAATTGTTTTCGATGAGATTAGGGGAATATTGGGGCTAAGGTTTTGAATGGTTTTTTTTTCGGGCAATATAATTAAAAAGTTAAATAAAAAAAATAATGAAAAAAATCCGTAATGTTCTGATTTATTGTCGGAATTTAATTAGTTTTTGGGTTGGTCGGGAGGGCAAGCGTGTCACTTTTGTAACATTTGGCCAATAACGTAGAAACATTGACATTGACACGAATTACGGTTCGTTTGGGCCATTGCACAATGTTTGAAAAGCTTATTTATGTTTAATGGCAGAATAAATTTTCAATTGCGTCATTTTATAAAGGCTAATGGATGGAGGACATCGGTATTTCATATATTAAGTCCTTTTTTTAATTAAACGTCCGTTGAACAACTGGTCGATTATCGATTTCCAAAAATAGGCTCTGAACTAATCTTTATTCAATTTACTGTTTAAAAGGCCTTTGTAGTTTTAAGATCATTTTGCTGTTCCTTAGTATTCAAAAGAAGACATTCGAAATTCGTCTGAAACGTCGAATAACACTCATTGAAGATTGATTTTTTTTTTATATTATTTCAGATCTCTTACCATACAATTCTATTGCTGGTGGTGAGACTCGTGAATTTCTTCAGAAGATCATCGACATTTTGTTAGATTTTGTTAAATCAACAAACGATCGAAATGAACGAGTTCTCGAATTTCATCATCCCGAAGAAATGAAACGACTGTTGGATTTGGATATTCCAGATAATGCATTGCCGTTACAGCAGTTAGTTCAAGATTGTGCCACAACATTGAAGTATCAGGTTAAAACAGGTAAGTTGTTTAAGTGTAAATCATGCTTAATTAGCAATTTCACGAGGAGTCGTATAAATAATTATAAAAATTAATCCACAATTAATAGACAACATTTCGTTCAATATCCAGCAATCATTTATGTTGGTGTGAATATCATTATGATTACTTTTTAAGGGATTCTTATTGCGGTCACGTGACCAAGATTAGATTAAACCGCCCTCTTCTGTTATGAATAGGGATTATTAAGATACACGTGCTGCTTCCTATACCACACATAAATATCGACTGTGAGAAGGCTGAACATGATTTCTGATACAATGTGTTTGATTGATTGTTTGTTTTCTTATGGGATATTTGTACATGGGATGAAGTGGACAGCAGTTGTTTAAAAAAAAAAATTGTTCTAGAGATTTTTAATAGTACGTTTAGTATACACTCCAAGCTATAGCTACTCGCAACGAAAAATCACCCTTATTTTATATAAAATATTGAAAACAATAAAAATTCATATCTGCAAGCAAGTCACATCTACCAGCGTTGATGCTTTTTTGTTATTAAATCATTTCTAATCAGATTTTGGTTTCAAAACGTATGTTTGCGTCAATATTATGTTAGAAGCTATTTTGTCGGTGACAATATCAAACATAATATTAGGGTGATTTTAGTCTATAATTGAATATTTCACCCTTTTCGTCGTAAATTCTCGGGAAAAATTCATAGACAATATATGACAGTTTCTACTGAGGTTTTAAATTTAAAAGATATCTCCCAATGATTTTTGTGAACATTTTAATTGTTTTGGTAAGATGATCGGTTTTTTTTTACAATAGACTCTTTTCATTGTGGCTTACATTACAAGTTAAATTTAGGCCTATAGAAATTACATCATAAATCCATACAAAATCCACTAAATCGAGTTTCCGTGGAAAAATTTAATTTTTGTTGGAGACCTACTAGAAAAACTTGTGGAAAGTTCAAGGGTATCACTTTTTTTCTCACTCAAATTTCAAAGGATTGTCAAAGGATTATTTCCTCGGACATATTCACAGATATTTTCGCGGATTTATCCTTGACTCGTCAAAGTTATAAGGTACGGAGTTTGTAACGCTCCTTAATACTCATCGTAACACTCATCAAATTCTAAGCCAAAATATGCATGTCCGTCTGTCCGTAATCAAGATTCCGACTAAATGGCTGAAGCTAGAAAGCTGAAATGTTGACCGTTTATCAAGTAGTTCTAGAGTAAGATCTTTATTGTTTTTGATCCAACTCCATTTTCGCATTTTCGTTTCTTAATTTCATCAGCAGCTCAGCTCAGCTTTATTACCAAAGTTCTTCATTAAATATCCGATCCGGCCACCATATTTTCAATATTCGTCGTAGAAGTTTGTTTACAAATACTTGTGTGCGGGAATCAATCAGTATGAAACATTTCTAGGTTTCGCAGCCGTAATACAATATATAGATTTAACATTTAGTTTAAGATAAAACTCAAAAATATTTGTGTACATATACTTCACAAAAATATATACACTCTTTAAAATTCTGAATGCACGTATACCCAATAATCAATATGTAGGTACATATATCTATATGTACATTGTATACATTCTCCCTTCCTTCAACGAAAAATATACCCTAATCAAATTCTCGATTAAAATTCAATGTTGCAAATAATTGCGTTTGAATTGTTTGTCACGATGAAATCGACCAATAAAATACATCCGATGGGAAGTTCAGTGAAGCATTAAAAGAATGTTCTTCCATTCATCTGAAAATATATGTTGTTGGAAAACTACAAAGAAAACAAAAAAGGAAATATTTCAAACATGAAAAATATAATTTTCAAAAATTTTATATAATAAAAGCAAAAGGTTGTATAGCTGCGAATTTCAAGGCAAAAGGTCAAGTTACCACCTCAATACGCTATGTCTATAAAATAAGACTTCCATTCCATTAACAATTTAGGCGAACTCATTTTGTATCCGCATCAGGTCGGGTGACATAAGCCGACATGTATTAGAACACAATTTTAAGGTATGTCCCTACAAAAACTGTCTACTTTTTTTTCCTCCGGATATAATGTCTGTTTTCCGGGTATGAAGAATAGGTACTGTCAAATTCAATGGGCATTGTATATATGTATATAAATATATTGTTGAGATGAGGGAGATCAGTGCAGCGATTCAGAAAATAACAACGGATTTTGATTAGTGCCCCATCAAATACACATTTGATGCGTATGTTTGCTGTATCGCTTCTGTTTGATGTGTTTTTTGATGCCAAGATATGGGTGATAAATTAAAGCAGAGTTGGCGAGTTGTGTAAATAGAACGAAAGAGTTGTAATATCTAACAAATTCGAGAGCAGACAATATTTTAGATTTATGTGTTGAATTAACACCCCGCTGAGGAATTGTTCACACATCGCTCTGCCGTGGAGAGTAGTTAAAAGATGATTCATCTAAAATACTGTTGGTAGTATTCGGGGCAATCCAGATTCACATTGTAAAAAAATTAAAAATCTCCACCATGATGGGATTTCCACTATCAGATACAATCACTCTATTATTGCATGATTCCACATTGCTTATGGAATTAAAATCAAAAAGGGCGTAGAAATAACGAAATTTTAATAAAAATTTGTACAAAAACATTTTATCTACGTCCTTGAACAAATGCAATCATTTCTCTAAAGCCTATACAGGCTTTTTGAACAAAATTCCTTTATGCAAGGGACGACGATGTAACATAAGGGTATTTACTCACGGTACACTTGTTCCCCCATCAGAGAAAAAACATTGTTTATGAGAAAAATAATCAAAAACCATTCTGTTAAATTCCATTTTTTTTTTATTTTATTAAAAAAAAAAAATAATTGAAATTCTTGACTGCACACTCACTGCATCCGATAAAATAAACTTTGAAAATCCTCTAAAAGTACAGACCTAATTAAAAACAATTAGCTCCAAACTAATCCAAGACATTCTTTTCAATTATTACATCTGCTCGAAACAACCCATCAGACAATGGAGATGTCAGATACTGACGTGAGATTAAACTCACCCATCCAATATATATATATATATAGACGTAAACTTTCCCTCTTTCTATTAGTAAATCTCAAGGATTATTCCAGGACATTTGGTCCTAATATAAATGCTTTTACATTATATCATGTCTGTATATATTTTTCCACATATTTGCTTGGGTTAAGCTCAATATTTATGGTTCTTCTGATCGAAAAGAAAATTTTGGAAAGTTTTCCTTATTGATTTATTATACACAGCCACCCAATTGATTTATGTTTCTTTCCAGGTCATCCGCATTTCTTTAATCAGCTATCATGTGGCCTCGATCTTGTATCAATGGCTGGCGAATGGTTAACGGCCACCGCCAATACAAACATGTTCACATATGAAATTGCTCCCGTTTTCATTCTCATGGAAACTGTAGTTTTGACAAAAATGCGCGAAATCATTGGTTGGCATTCTGGTGATTCGATATTGGCACCAGGCGGCTCAATATCGAATCTGTACGCATTTTTGGCGGCCCGACATAAAATGTTTCCCAATTACAAGGAACATGGTGCGAAATCGTTGCCAGGTGAATTGGTAATGTTCACATCGGATCAAAGTCATTATTCGGTAAAATCGTGTGCATCGGTTGGCGGTTTGGGTACGGAAAATTGTATTATGATTAATTCTGATGCTGCCGGTCGAATGATACCTAGTGAATTGGAACGATCGATTGTTGAGCGAAAGAATCGTGGTCAAATTCCATTTTTTGTAACTGCAACGGCTGGCACAACTGTTCTTGGTGCCTTTGATCCGATCGATGAAATTGCTGATATATGCCAGAAATATGGATTGTGGTTGCATATTGATGTAAGCATATTGATGTATACAAAGAAAATTGATATTCTAAGATCAAAATAAAAATGAGAGCGTTCAGAATATGAGACGAATGTAAATTGTAATCGATGTAATTTTTAGTAGTGGTAGTGGTTTTGGATGTATTGTATACATTAGGTACACCCCGAAAAGGCATAAAAAATTGAAACTGATCAAGCTAAATTGAAACACGATCAAAATTGTTGGTTACCGATGACTGTAACAATGAACGCTCTCAATAATATAGTGTTAATTTTATTTATTTCGGCCAAATGGCAATAACGTTTTATTTTTATTTGTAGGCAGCCTGGGGTGGAGGTCTCCTTCTATCGAAAAAATACCGACATCCACGATTAACTGGCATTGAACGGTAAGTATCTATACTAATATAAGTTAATTTACAAAAAGTGCCTACATATGTACATAGAAAATCTTCCATTTTGATATTTTTGAATATTTTATATTTTTGTTCTTTTCGAGTTAAGATCAACAAAATATTTCTAGATGTAGACGAACAAAATTACTATATTAACAGACAATAAAAGACAACCCCTTTTTTACGAAAAAAAAGAAGAAATATGTTTTCCCATATATGCGAGAAAATTAAAATCACAGCTGCACATTTAACCTAAGGGTAAATCTTTAATCATTTCCCAGCATTATGTTTTTGTGCATATTATCATTTTCTATCCTTTTCATTATGACAAAAGAAAATCCTTAAAGTTTAAAATCAAAATAAAAAGAAAATCGATTTTGAACATCCATTGTATGTATCCTGTCAGCCGAACACACAATATGGGGACGTACACATATTTTCTCTCATACAGAATTGATAAAGGAAAAGTGGGGGTTGAAGGTGGTCTGCAACTAATTGCATTTTAATGTCCCTAATTCTATACAGATTAAGTAGTAAAATCATAGATTAATGTATTCGCTACATCAAATCCAGATGATAGAGGGAGAGTGTGTGTGTGTGTGTATTCAATATTGGCTATATTAGTTTTCAAATGTTATGCCACAAATCTTCAACGGCATTTTTATCACACTCATTATTATATACACACATACATAACGTTACAGCCTATTATGGCACGTTGACAGCTCACGATAAATTGAATTAATTTCAAACTTTTTTATTTTTAATAAATTTAACGCTCAAAACGCTCTCGAAAATTATGCAAAATTCTACGAGTAATGACACAAAAAACATTATTACAGCAATTAATCAACCGCACGCGTGTGGTTTCTTTCAACTTTATGGCGTTTTTGTCACAATTAATGGTGGCTTTAAATTTAATTTTATAATTAATTACATTATAAGCAGCTTCTATATTGAAATAATCCAGGATTGTAATGAATTTAATGTGATGCGAGTATATATAGTAAGCTTTAGTTGGTGCAATCAATTTTTAGGAGGAATACAAATGATTTTGTGAATGAGTTAGTGAAAATTGCATTTCGTCGCAATTAATTCGTATTTTTTAAGTTATTGGTCTAAGAGATTATTATGTATTTGTATTGATTAGAATTTTGGAATGCTATAGATCCGGTTACAGATTAAGGATTACGCTCCTCGAGCTCGAGTACATCTGTTTCCATTATGAATTATTATAAGGTTACCCATATTACATCTCGAAAGCGCTCTCAGATCGTGTAGAATGTAATTCCCTTATGTTCTGTGCCTCGCTCTCGCAATGACAGTGCAGAAACAGAAGAGTTCCTTTAGGATTTCTTTTCTTCCGGGCTCTTGACAGTACCTGCATAGGTCGAATTCAATCATAAACGTTAAAATAATAAAAACAAATTTTAGGGTGCATCCTAATTTTGGCAGGCATTTACCTATATTTACTTTCTACTCATTTTTAATGTAATAAGATAAAATAAACATTTAAATAGAAAGAAAATACAAATTTTCCTCCCTCTCTACAATCCATAAAGCTTTAAAACTAATCAATTTTCTTTCAGCTGTGTGTTTATTAAACCTAAACCGCATCAATAAATCTTGCTCTACTTATAAGACTTAGAAAAAAATAACCTAAGAGGGAAAACTCCCCAACGAAAAATATCCGATAAGAAATTTTTTACCACTAACGGTTAAGATTTTTAGATATCTCTACGCATGTATGCGTGCGCTAGAAAGAATTACTAAGAGCCAAATGCCAAACTCTTCATCAATCAACATATTTTCGATTTTTATGATTATCTGCATCGATCTTATCCTAGTCTAGTGTATGGCCGTTTTCAGACAATAATACACTTCTAGAGTACACTAAAGTGCACATTAAATCATGTTTTATGTTTACATAAAGGATTACGGGGAGAGTGAATATGTTGTTTCCCCTCTAATAGCAAAAGGATTGACTCGTTAATCCTCCTACTGTATTCAACACCTGTATCCCAAGCTTTGTATTCCCCGTTATGTCATACATATACATATGATGAGTCCGTGCGCCTAGATAGATAAACCATAAGTGACAGTGGAGTGGGTATGCTATATATTATGCTGTATAGTTATATGTACGTATTACGTACGTACGTATTTTTATGTTTTGTTGTTTTTATGATATGGAATTGAGAACAAAGAAGCATTTTTCGTCAAAACGATTTTTTATGTTTGAATTGAAAAGATATCAAGTCTAAAAGTCCTTTAAGAATACAAAGTGATAAAGAGATCTTTTTTATTATTGTTTTTCTTTGTCGTTTCTCATTCTATAAATATTTACTTTGCTGTATCTTGTTAAAGCTCACCTTTTCATGCAGCATTTCCAGTCGAAAAGACGTAGGTATTTTAATTTCTCTGCTGCTGACATGTTGATATTTGGAAAGGATCTTAGTTAACGAACGAATGAATAATCTGGATGACTAATGTGTTAATGGATTGATGAAATTATTAATTAATGCAATTTTTAACTTATATTTCTGTGACCATTTAACTATACGGCCGTGGCCATAGTTTGACCATTTTATAAATAGACTTTCGGTCTTATTTTTCAAATACGCGAATGCAGCATTATTAATGATTTTGCTTCTAACTATTCAAAGAAATCTTTACTACATTTCTATCACATCTTTAAATAATATAAAAATTGTGATTTGTGTCGCATTCACGTATAAAAAAACGGTTCAGCTTTTGCCTAAGGATGTTTTTTTATGTGGATCAACTGCAATGATCTTTCGAATATATGTATGTAATTCTTATTCATACGATACACTAAATATTTTCTCGATAAGTATACTTCAAAATTTCAACAAAAAAAAAAAAAAAATCTGTATTAAAGTAGGGCTTTACATAATCCTGATAATAATAAAAAAAAATTATCAAACAATTTGATGGCAAAGAAAGCGTACATTACCTATATGTGACATGATATCACTTGATATATTCTATTATGTACTCTGAAGTCTGAACCCAAATCTCCTCTATATTCTATCAACTCTCAATATAATTTATTCAATTTACACAAAAAATTATAAACAGATTGAAAGCGTCGCTCTCCCATCAACAACAGTATATAACGGTGGGGTGGGGTTGTTTGTCGGTTTTGTAAGAATATTCAAATCGGCAAAGTGTCACTGGATAAATACGATAAGAGGGTTTGCTGAATGAAAAGGTAAACCCAAAATTGTCCCGTGGGGGATGCAAATGATGATGATATAGTATAGTCTATAATAGTGTGTGGCATGATGATGATGATTTTATGGTAGTGATGTTAAATATTTGTATTTTGATTTTATTGTATTTATAAATATTTTAACAACCTCCAACGGTTAGTTTTATTAAATATTTCAATATTATTTAAATTTATTAAGGGTGATTCAAATCAAAAAATTAATTTTGTTAATCATTAAATCTGAGAGATTTTTTTTCAAAATTATTTATTTTTGTTTCTTCCATACAAAAAATTCCATGCAGTGTGGGACAAATGATATTTTAAATATATTTGCCATATTTGCAGGAAATTATTATAAAGAAAGAAAAAATAGAAAATTTTATTATCTGAGGTTCACTGTTCACTTATACATATTTATGTTTATTTGTATTCTTTATGTTTATCACTAATCAAAATTGAACAAAAATTCATAATTTAATTTTAATTACAAAAATGTCGACTGACGACGACGACGACCACGACAATTATTTCTTAAAATTGGCATACATGATGTGACGTTACAGTGATAAAAATTAGGGTTGCGTTCAAAAACTTGCTGCAATAATATTATTAGGCCATGCCACACGATGTTGTCATTGGGTGCCCAAAACAGGTTATATAGGCAAAACGTACGTAAGGTAAAGGGTAAAATTGCCTATAAAACCTGTTTTAGCGTGTGGCATGGCCTATTGGCAACACCCCGTTTGTTAAGAATTAAAAAATGAAATGTAAATTTGAACATAATGAATGCCATAATATCAAGGAGTAGATGATCTGAGATTCTGAGATCAAAAAAATGTGTATTGTTTTTCAGATCTGATTCGGTAACATGGAATCCACATAAGCTAATGGGCGCCTTGCTACAGTGTTCGACGATACACTTTAAGGAAGACGTAAGTTTAATCATCATTTGTTTGCGGATTTTTTCTTAGTTTAGTACTTAGCTTATTGAAATTGAATTTTTTTTTATTATTTATTTACATAATTTGATAGTCAATTATGAATTAAAACACATAATATAACATAAAACAAAACCCATGAACCCAATAAACATACGAAATGAATTTTGCCAAGAATTCTAATTATCATAATAATACCGACTACCTAATACCAACTATAGGTATCTCAAAATTTAATTAAATTTCATGTAAACAACTGTGACCGGTATAGGATGGTAACATACTGTTGAAATGTATATAAATTTTTAGTGGAAGGGAGCTTCATAAAGAGAGGGCTGACTGGATAAATTTAAATTCCTACATTAAATATACATACTTTGGTTAGGGTATATATGTAGGTGTGTTCTGACACATTTGGTTTTAGTTCAATACAGATTGTTGAATTATAACGAAACTGCTGACAACATGCTGAATATATTTTCACAAATGCTGACAATGTCCTGAATACCTTTGTTTACATTTAAAATATGGAAATTGGAATAAGTATATGAAGTTCTGAAGAAATTCATACGGAATTATTTTGTCTACGATAAAAGAAAGCAAATAAATGCCAGGGGGCAAATGATGATAAATTCGATTCATCCTTTCATTTTTGCCAGTCATGTCAGACTTTAATTATCCATTTAATCAATTAGTTCTAAGCTAATTAATGTTTTGTAGTAGACTATTCTTTTAGTGACCTATATACTACGAGCATAAATACGTATTATACATTATATTAAAAGGTTTCGCAGATGCAGACCCAAACATCAGATAAGTTGGAAATTATGTATAATAATTGTATAATCCCAATTAATTTACAAATTCAATTAAATTCTTCATGAATTCATAAAATAAATTTTCAACAAAAAATGCCTTTGAAAATTGTTTAGATTAAAAATGGCAACATTCCACAATTTTAAAAAATCTTAGTGATTTCAAAACAAATGCAAAGTATTTCAACGAAAAATTTAATTATAAATGTGGAATGTTCCTTTTGTGAGTTTTTTTTTGTATGTTGAGAACTATTAAAATGATAAATAAATTCGGATCAGCGTAATTACCTATGTACAGAATTCTTTCCCAAATTTAATTTACAAAATGTAAGAACCTACTCTACGATTTATCGTTGACTGAATTTATATGTATGTCCCTATAAGATTTAAAATTTCTTTCAATTACTCTTTATTCGCTCAAACAACTGAAGTAATAGTGAAAAGTGCAAAATCATGTTTGGCAAAAATTATAAAAATTCGTGGGAAATAAAACACTCGACCAGAAAAAAAAAAATTTACATTAACTCACACCAAATTCATTCATTTTTTCCACACACAGGGTCTTTTACTTAGTTGCAATCAAATGTCGGCAGAGTACTTATTTATGACCGACAAATTGTACGACATCGGCTATGATACTGGTGACAAAGTAATTCAGTGTGGCCGACACAATGACATATTTAAATTGTGGCTACAGTGGCGCGCCAAAGGAACTGACGGATTTGGTAAAAGCATTGACAAACTAATGGATTTGGCATTGTATCAAGTGCGACGTATCAAGGCCCAACCGGATAAATTTCATTTAATTCTGGAACCAGAGTGTGTTAATGTATCATTTTGGTATGTACCAAAAAGATTGCGGGGTGTTCCACATAGTGCCAATAAAGAAACTGAACTAGCTAAGGTAATACTTTCTTTTGGTATTCATTGTTTATACAAAAAAATGCTTACCTTTGTTCTTCTTTTTTTTTTCTTTTTTTTTTTTAAAAAAAAGCTTTGTCCAATTATCAAAGCTCGAATGATGGAAGCTGGTACATTAATGGTGGGCTATCAACCAGATGATCGACGACCAAATTTCTTTAGATCGATTATTTCTTCGGCCGCTGTTACTCAACAAGATGTGGACTACATGCTGAATGAAATTGATCGACTTGGACAGGATCTGTAAATAATTCAAAGTTTAGATGTAAACTATATCTACATGTAAGTTAGATGTTATTGATATCAACCAAGAAAATTTTCATTTGGAAGAACATATCAAAATCTTCATTATGTATTATTAAAAAATAATAAGAAAACACATTTAAACAAAACAAGTATATAAATAAGTTACTAGTTAAAAATGTTACAAATTTAAAAATTTTATAAAAAAACCATATCCACATAATTTATAAAGCTCAAAGCTTAAAACATTATTTAATTGTTCTATTGTCTGTAATGTCGATAATGGACAAGTTGAACATCTTATCAATTTAGTAGGAGGGGAAAACCGAAAATATTATTTTAAGTACCTAAGACGGGTCAAATCTTTCATTTCAATTAAATATAATTAAGAAGAAAAAATTACAATTCCTATATTTTGTTCCTATATTTTATATTCATAATCATAAAACCACCAAATTAAAATCTTTAAAGAAATGAATCCAATCGAATAAATATAATTGATTGATTGATTGTATTAATTCAGTTCGATTAATTGAATTAGGAATTCTTTAGAGTTCAGCATTGACGTCAACTTTGTTTCTAATTTTACTAATTTTTGTTCACTATGTCGAGAATGTCAATACAGTCAAGGACGAAGGACCATTGAATTGTTTTCGCATTATCATGATTGTTCAAATATCTTTCATGATCATTAATTATTACGAGTTTGATTATTTTATTCGTTTTTTTGTTGTTGTGATTTTTTGAGGTTACAGTTCTGCCCTGACTTGTAGTTGAATGTTATTATTAATTTCGACGATTTTTTCCGATTTATTATTAATTCAAAACTCAAACTATGCGGAAGGGTTAATAAAAAAATAGCGTTAACTAATTTTTAAAAAAAAACCCTTATCAGTTTATGTTTATATCAAAATAAGTATGATTTAGGACTAAAAAAGTAAATTTTCTTTAAAAATTGTTTGTTTTTTTTCTTTGGCAATAAATATTTAGTTTTTTTAAAAAAATAGAGGACCGTAATGCTGGAAGACTGGAGGAAATCGAAATTAATATTTTTGTTACAATAAAATACCCTTCCTCATCTTTATCCCTTATATTTATCTGTGATTTATCAAAAACAAAATAAAAAATTAAATAGAAAAGTATATATTAAAAATACATATATAGATATATATAATAATTGTTAAAGAAAAGAAAATTTTGTTAAAAGAAAATTTTTATTTTATTTTTAAAAAAAATTATTTTAACGCGAGATGTTCTATGAAACATTCGTCTATGTGTAGCTTGCAATAAATTTAGTAATTAAATGGACATGTATAAAACAAATACATAATATTTAGTAATATTCAAAAATGCACAGCATACATTTCGGATATAATTTTATTTTTAGAAAATAAAACTAAATTATTTTTAAATTGTATAAAACTAAAAATTTTATTTTTTTAATTAGCAGAAATATTTTTTTTTAATTTTCGCACGTTAAATAGACAATATTTATTCATAAAAAAAATCTTTTGTAAATAATATTATTTCTAACAAACTATGTATGTATATAAATATATAGCGACGCAAAAATAGAAAAAGAAAAAAAATACTTAAAATTACTTCGGAGAAATTGATATTAAAAAATTGTTGTAGTGAGTTTTAAATTCCCCCTAAACTCTTTACATTTTTTTCGCTTAGTTTGAAGATATTTAGTGTTTTTGAAAATTTTTACTCTATTCAAACTTAAACTTTTAAAATAAAATGTCCATGTGTTCAAATTGTGATTTCTTTTACAAGAGCAACAAATTTTTAAATATCAATTCAAAAAAAAAAAACTAAAAAATACGCTTAAAAATCTGTATTCTGTATAACCAAAGATGAAAATATTTTAAAACAGCCGGCAAGTATGCAATATAATAATCAGTTTCATTGTAAAAAAAAAACAAATTATTTAAATTTAAATTTAAATTATTATAAATTATATAATTATGGAAATTAAAAAAAACAACAATGAAGTCACAAAGTCTTCCTCAAACAAATGTTAATTAAATAGTGATTCGTCCGTATTTTGAATTTTAATAGTCTGTCGCATCAGGGTTGCCACAGCATATTAGTTTCAATTTAGCATTAGAATCATTGAAATGAATTCATTGTTGCCACCCGAAATGGCAACATTTAATCCATTTAAGGGGCTTCATTAAACATAAAACATAAAATATAAATATTAAAAATTAGTTTCAATATAGATTTGAGTAGAATTTAGTTAAATTGTGTACAGCCTACCTGTAATTGATTATTATTATTAGTGATTTTTGTGAACCCTGACAAGCATAAACTTTTTGTATATAAAATGGTTCAGGAATACGGACAGATTCACCGAAAATACAATGTGTAGAGTATTATTGTATAGACGAATTTGTTTATATACAAATTATTAATGTATAATTGAAGAAAATAATAAGAAAATAATGAAAAATATACACAAAAAAATTAAAAAAAAAAATTATAGAAAAATAAACAGAGATGCACCTATAGATGTTATGTGTTGTTAGTTAAAAGAAACGATTCAATAAAAAATACTATATATAAAGAAAAATTTGCGTATGATTTCTTTTTTTAGTCAACCGTCTTAATCTCTAATTAATTATTAATGAATGTTTTAATTATGAGAGAGCGTTCAATGAATTGTACCCTACATATAATCATCTGTTATAGAACTCAAAATATACCAATTGATTTTCTAAGAGAAAAGCGTATTTCAATTACTTTTTGAATTTTTTCTTTAGCAATAGGTAGGTAGGTACTAATAATTTTTTTAAAAAATAAATTCAAAGTAGTAATTTTCACGCTTCGTCACTGATAGATACCTGCGTATAGAAGTTTAGATGAAATAAGCATATCCTCTCATTCGAAAAATAAAACTAGTTTCTAGGTAATAATATTAATAATAATAAAAGAGAAACTGGTTTTTAATCTAAATTATCTAAATATCTCAAGAATTGAATAAATTTGTTTGAAAAATTAAAAGCGAAACTGGAATCATACCTGTTGCGTATTTAATTTAAATTCTATGCAAATTACCTGGTATTTATATGCATAAAACGAGAACCGTTTGTTGGAGATGCCATTGTATGTACCTACCTATGTATATATGATACATTGTGTACATACCTATGAATGAATCTATTATTAGTGTCTATAATGTTATGCCTTATACCTATGAAAAATAAATAATGTCTTCTTCAAAATAGAACTAAAATAAGATTTGAATAGGTCAGATCCATAAAAAAAAACTTAGAATTTACCATTATTTATTGCCACGGTTACTTCTGTCAATCACCGAATTTAATACAAATCAAAATAATAATTTTACACTAAAAAAGACCCGGCCGCAAAATGTATTTACCGCATAATAATATCAAAACCGTACGATAAAATTAACGAAATACAAGTCCGATTAAATGCTTTGCCGTACGGTTCTATACAGTTTGATAACAAAACCAACAATCACAAACAGTTTGTCTGTGCATCTGACAAGTGGTCTAATAAGAATCGTTCATTTTAAATCGTGAATACCTACAATCAAAATGAAGTCATTCGTACCATATAAAGTTGATAGTGATTTTTCGATACACAATTTGCCGTACGGTGTTTTTTCCACAATAGAAAATGTAAGTATAAAATTAAATAATTATCATAATTAAATTAGCAAAAAAAAAAAAAAGTTATGTCAGAAGTGGGATTTGAACCCACGCCCTCAGAGAGGACCAGAACACTCAACACAACCTTTATTGCAAAGGTAAGATTTACTCTTGAGTCTGGCGCCTTAGACCGCTCGGCCATCCTGACATACATCAATCTATTGTTATAAAAATATTTCAATTCGACGATTTCATTTCAATCTATAATTAACTTTTTATAATTTTGTTCTATTTTTAGCCACGTAAAAGAATTGGTATCGCCATTGGTGATTGTATTTTGGATTTGTCAGCCATTTCTCAATTCTATTCGGATGATGTGCAGGTAAAGAATTATTTTCAATTCAATTCTATTAAATACATAAATGTAACAGTATTTAAAAGGTTTTTATTCGTTAAGTTTTATATAGAACCTTTTAAATGTTTTACTGTAAATTAGATAAAATCAAAGCAATAATAGAGAATGAATAGGGTGGATCAATTTTGTTGCAAATTAGAATTTCAATTGATAAAGTTGTGTATTTTGGACTTAGTTCGTAATTCAAAAATTATTTGTATTCAGAATGTTTAAGAGATTATTATATTGCTATATTTATTCTTTAGATTTTGTTGTTATCTTTATCTTACATGGTAACTAACAATATGATAACACAAAATAATTAAATACTAAATTATTCCCAAATAATAGCAGAGGCGAATAATTACAGTATTAAATATGTGTTGAGGAATTTTGTACTAAATCTGTCACGTATGTAAATTAATAGGTTATGAAATAAATGCACATGGTAGTATTTTATGTTGCTAATTGACGATCACCCATCAGAGGAAGGTTATTTCCTATTCTCATCGTATAAATTAGCCTTAAACAATATTTTGGGTATGTTTTTAGTATTAACCTATTCGATCAAACGTGAAATTATTTAGAATGGTCCGATCACTCACAGATTCCTCAATAATGGCAACAATTTTAGTCAGCATTAGTCGTTTTTGTTGTTGTCAGTTCAATCATTTTTGTTTTCGTTTCTTATGGTTGATGTAGTAGTGAAGTTCATCATATTTATCTTATCGTCGTTGTTTTATGTAGAAGTAAATCTGTAAATTTTTAGAATGACTTGAATGCAGAAGAACTTAATCCTTTGATGGCACGTGATAAAAATGTTTGGAGTACAGTTAGAAAAACAACGCAAAACTTGCTGTTGGAAGGTTCCAAACTTGACAGGAACATGGAACTGAAGGAAAAGTAAAACTACAAAAAGATCATTTCAAACGAGAAAAGATGTAATTTTTACAATGTAATCAAATTTTTAGAAGTATCATTCCACAAAGTTCAGCTATCATGCATTTGCCCGTCAACATACGGGATTATACCGATTTCTTTTCATCTTCATACCATGCCGAGAATTGTGGTGTAATTTTCAGAGGAAACAAAGATTTAAATCCTAACTGGAGATATCTTCCGGTTGCATATCATGGACGGGCAAGTTCTATTGTTGTATCCGGTACGCCAATACGAAGACCATATGGACAAACAGCACTACCACAGCACAAACCGAAATTGGGACCATGTCGAAAAATGGACTTTGAATTGGAAATGGCTTTCTATGTTGGGGGAAAATTGAACAAATTAGGCGAACGTATTGAGGCAAAGCAAGCAGCCGATCATATTTTTGGTTTTACGCTAATGAACGATTGGAGTGCTCGAGATATTCAAGCATGGGAGTACGTTCCGTTGGGTCCATTTACCGCTAAAAATCTGGGCACTACAATTTCACCATGGGTTGTACCAACCGAAGCATTGATGCCATTTTTGGTTGATAATTTCCCGCAGGATCCACACCCATTTCCACATTTGCAACATGAAGAGAAATTTAATTTTGACATTAATCTTGAAGTTGCAATCAAACGTAAAATAAATTTTATTCCTTTTAATTATTCATAGTTTTAATTGATTGATTTTCAGCTCCAAATAATTTAGAGACAACTGTCTGCAAAAGTAACTACAAATATCTCTATTGGACACCACTACAACAATTGGCTCATCATACATCAACTGGTTGCTGTATGACGCCTGGCGATCTTTTGGCATCGGGAACGATAAGTGGCAGTGAACCAGAATCATATGCTTCATTGCTAGAGTTGAGTTGGAATGGCACTAAAGATGTTAATTTAATTGGTGGTGAGATGAGGCATTTCCTTGAAGATGGCGATGAAGTGATTATACGAGGATATTGTGAGGCAAATGGTGTACGAGTTGGATTTGGTGAATCTAGAGGCGTTCTTATGCCAGGAATTCCATTTTGATTGATTTTGTTATATTTGTCAAATATTTAATATTGTGAAATCAATTTTGATTTCAGAGTCACACTAAAATTATATAGAATCCATTCAAATGCATTGCTTATATGTATTTCAATTGAATCCAACAGGTCCTCTCAGACTATAAAAAAAAAACTAAATCAATAAAACTGTAAACTGCTCGATTTTCACGATAACAAAGTTTGTTTTTGTTTGGGATTAATGACATCAGCAACACAGAATATTTTGGTGTGATACAAGCAAGAACGCAGTTCATGTTTGAATTTTGCATCTATACAGACATATCCACCCCCTTTATTTTTGCAAGCGAAAAATTTGTTTACAACACATGTACAGTACATACGGGGTGCTCTTTTTTGTCATCTCATCGATGAATAGTTTAGGAAAACAAAAGAGGGTGAAATTTTCTCTCTGTTATATATGTGGATGTATGGGTGAAAATCTTTATATCAAAGTATTATAAGGAAGGAAAAACGACCCGCACACACAGTGTGAAGACATTATAACGAAAGGAAAAATCAATATCAAGTCAGACTAGTCGGCGGTGTAATTAAATTCGGGTCATAATTGGAAAAAAATTGTTCTTCTGGCAGCAGGAAAAGTGTTTTTCTAGTGAAATTTCATGTTTTTTCAATGGAAACTAAGTGCCTGGGATTGAGAATATTATCAAAATTCATATAAAATAGTGGTTTTTTGTAAACAACGTAAATACCTAGTTAATTCAATCGTATTAAGAGATTATGTCTTGCGATCGATAAAGATTTTAAACAAATCAAAAGAAAAATATAGTGAACAATCTGGACATTATAGATAAATAAACGATAAACATCCTTAGTATAATAAAAACCTAATAAAAATTAATTTTCTTTATTCGTTTTCGTTTTCATTGCATAAGAAATATTCGCCTATCTAGATTAACGACGTCATAAATGTATTTGTATAGTGTGGGTGTTTAAAGGAACCGTCAGAAAGTTTCTTTTTAATAAAATGTCTAGATTTAGTTATTGAGACCAAAAATGAGTGTTCATATATGGAGCTGTGAAATATATTACAAAACAAATTAAGTAAATAAATGGCAAGACGTCATTTACATAAATAACAATGAGATAATAACACCTCTACAAATAAATATCTACAAACAAAAATCTTAAATAAAGAAAAATCAAAGAACTATGACTGGAAACGTAATAATTTTGGTTATTTTTAGTCATTTTTTTACGATAACACTACAAGGTAAGTTTGTAAATATAATTTTTATTTTTTTTTAGTATGAAATAATAACAACAAAATGGCGTACTTTTTCTTGTCATATCAAATTTTTAGCACCTGCTCAGAACACTATTACCTGTGCGGAATATATTGCACCTGGATTAAATGCACCACCCGAACTAACCGACAACCAAGATTATAGTTATGAAGATGAGAATGTAGCCTATAATCATGATGAAAATGTTGAAAATGCTAGAGATAAAAATTTGGCGCCAAAATTGGTAAATTAAAAAATTTAAATGTTTATTATGTTTGGTGACATTTTAACTATATTTGGGAATTCAATAAATTTTAGAACGGAGAAGTTCGTTGTTCAAACCAAAAAGATGTTTGCTATTCAGTGTGGAAAGTTGATCAAAATGGAACTGTTGTTATTGTAAGACAAGGTATGTGTGTTTGTATTTGTTTCGGCATAAATGATTAAGCTAATGAATTCATCGGTTGTTTGGTGAAAAAAAATAATATAATAGGCTTGGCATAGTAGATTTGCATCTGTTCAACAAAAAGTAATATAATTGAAAAGACCTCACAGCCCGGGTAGCTCAGTCGGTAGAGCATTGGACTTTTAATCCAAGGGTCCAGGGTTCAAGTCCCTGCTCGGGCGGTAACTTTTTTTTTTTTTTTAATTTCTGTTAGCATAAATTATTCATATTATTTTACGAACATACTTAGGCAATGGACCTATTAAATAATTTTATGACGTTTTTTATCGTCAAAAATAATGCAATACAATTTGTCATAAAGAGCATGCGTGAAAGCTCTATTTAAATAACTACATACAGATGATTTCATTTCTTTTCTAAAAACCTTAGAACTATCAACTGCTATATTACATTTGTAAGGTATTTTTGTTTTAATTTATTAATCGTTACCGGGGCAGAGGAATCTAATTTTATTGGTGGTATTCTATTAGCATATGTGTCTTGGGAGATGAACAATATGTCTTGAAATATAACCAATTAAATAATAATATATCTCGAAATCGGAATTTCATTGAGAATTATCTTTTTACTGACATATAAAAGAGAAAGATTATTTTCTTAGATCCAAGATTGATTGATATAATTTATGATCAAATGAACATTTTAAGGATGCTGGCAGAGCGACGAAAAACAGGAAGCATGTTCAAACCAATTATGTATCAGTGACAAACCACATGCATCGACAAAAAATCATCGATTCTGTTGCTGTTCCGGAAATATGTGCAATACAAATATAACGAGCATCGAACAATCAACGACGGTTAGTTCTTATACGAATATAAGAAAAAAACCATCGTTACCGAATATATCTTTTCTAGCAAATAGACTCACCACTCGATACCTCATCTCTAGCTCCAACCCAATCAATTCTGAAATCACCAATTGTATGGATTTGTGTAACATTTGTGGTCATGTCGCTCGTATTTCTGGTCACTTTTCTAACATGTAGACGATCGAAAAAATCCGAACCCGAATTGGCACCACTAGCTCCATCTGGTCCGGGATACAGTTCAAATTTGCACAACGTTGATAACTTACGTTTATGCGGAATGATTGGTCAAGGAAAATACGGAACTGTTTGGAAGGGGATGATTAACGAACAACCAGTAGCTGTAAAAATATTTCCCGGCCAATATAAACAATATTTTCAAAATGAGAAAAGTATTTATGCACTCAATCTGATGGAGTGTCCCAGTATTTTGGAGTATTACGGTATATTATAATGGTTTTTATCTATTTTATTCTTATGCTTTGACATTAACAAAATTTAGGATGTGACACAAGAAGAACTCTTAACGATAGCATTGAATATCTGTTGGTTCTGTCATTGGCTCCACTTGGATGTCTACAAGATTGGTTAATTGAAAATACAACATCTTTTAGTATATTTGCAAAAATGGCAAAATCTATAACGAGGGGACTGTCCCATTTGCATTCTGAGTTGAAAAAAGATGATTTGGAGAAGCCTTGTGTATGTCACAGAGATCTCAATACAAGAAACATTTTAGTCAAAGGAGATTTATCGTGTTGTATATCGGATTTTGGATTTGCTCTAAAGACTTTTGGTCCTCGGTACGAATGGAAGGGTGAAATTACTTTGGCTGAAACGAAAAGTATAAATGAGGTAAAAATTTACACAGAGAACTTCTTATTCAAATGAAAATATTTGTAAATTTAAAATTTTTATAAATTTTCAGGTTGGCACTCTTCGTTACATGGCACCCGAAGTACTCGAAGGTGCCGTTAATCTACGTGACTGTGAAACAGCACTCAAACAGATCGATGTGTATGCACTCGGTCTTGTACTGTGGGAACTATGCACGCGATGTCACGACTGGTATCCAAATGGACAAATTCCACCTGTCTATAAATCACCATACGAAGCTGAAGCTGGCAAAAAACCATCATTTGAACATATGCAAGTACTAATATCACGACATAAAGCTCGTCCGCTATTTCCACCCAGTTGGGGGGGAGATACGGCGGCAAAAATTGCACGTGAAACATGCGAAGACTGTTGGGATCATGATGCAGAAGCAAGACTAACGGCCATGTGTGTCGAAGAGCGAATCAGTGAATTGTCAGCGATACGATCACGTTCACATGCATGTAGTCGAGGACCAAGTCCACCGTTAAGTACAAATAATTTTGTTACATCGGCTGTATGTGCAACAATTACAACGACAATGGCCCAAACAACAAATAATCTCTATCAGAATAATGACACAGCCATATTAACGCCGCCAAATCAGATTTTACCAAATCACATAAATGACACAGTGGACACAGTTCTAAGTTTATCCTCACCGGGAATTGTAAAAAATCGAGCGATATTTTCGCAACAAATTCAAGCATTTCAGGGACGTAATTTATGCATGGAACGTAATTTGGCACCGCAAGTGGTGCGTACACAAGTATTGGTGGACAAATCGAAAAAACCAAGTTTTGCTCAAAGTGGTGATGAGAACAGTTTTTCACGACTCGAGGACGATGTTAATGTTGAGGAACTTATCGGAAATGCTCCATTGAATGGTCTAACAACATCGAGTATATTGGGAAAGGGATTTCCGAAGCAAAATAATACCGACCTAAAACTCAAAGGTTGGTATGGTGTTCGGGCAATGATTCAGAAAAAATTATTCAAACGTCATCCATACAGAATGCATCAGAGAAATGAAGATAAATCAAATCTAGTTGATAATAATCTTGTTGTGGCTGTCAATGCATCGCCTACGAAAAGTACTCGTGTCAGTTTGATTGATAATGGTAAAGTTCAAAATGCCTTTGTTCGAACCCAACTAGAATCATCAGCACGTCCCAGTAATCTCGATTTGGCACCACACATAAACGGTTTACTGATGGAAGCGAACAATAAAAATTTGAATTTAATCAAAAATATTAGCAGCGACGAACAGCAAACGTACAAAAAACCTCCCGGTGACAGATCAGATCAGGCATTCGCAATTATCAATCATAATCCCAGAATTGTAATATCCAAATCGGCCAATGCTGTGAAAAGCTACAACAATCCGGATGCAGTGGATGAGAAACAATTAAAACGACAACGATCACTTGACATATTTCATGAGGTATTCGGTGCCAAAGGAAGCATCGAACGATTACGCGATCCCAGTGAACGGGTTAAGACACCCGGTGATGTACCGCCATCGGTACGTAAAGTAAGAGCATCAAAGACCCTGTCATTGTACGATGATCGAATGATGGATACATCAACACGAAATACACTCTAGCATGAGGAGGTTCTGTTGCTAGAGTTGTAAAGATGATGAGGACTCTGTATAATAAATAATAAAACTCTAAGCAACAGACGAGCTGATTTCTATATCTGCAAATATTATATAAAATGCGCGCGCAATTACTTTCAAGGCATACACATTATATTTGGATTGGTGACAGGTAACCGGCGAGTGCCTCCATTAAATTGGTTGTTGCCTGATTTTTTCCGAGGACCCATACATTTATTTATATAGCAACGCACCACTCTCTACAAATACCTTAATACCTAACTATACGATGTATGGACGACATGAACGACTTTATAATGAACAAAAAATATTTTTCACACACAATTTTTTGTATATGAAATTTTTAGCAATATCGGTGCTACAGTATTAAAATGGTTTATATGAATAAGTAATAGAACATTTATATAGTAATAAATTTGAGAATAAATATAAATTAAATTAGTCATTAAATTAAATGAATCAAATGAACAGAAATTTTTTTTCATAGCAATGCCATTTTGATTAAAGATTACTGAAATTTGTAGATGCACTCTACTCCACATATCTACAATTTGATCTCCATTACATTTTCGATAAAAGGATGAAGTGAAAATTTTTATAATTGTTAAGAAATATTTTGATAAAAACAAAAAAAACATTAAATCCCTTTAAATTTCAATGAAAAAAAAAATTAAATGCAAATCTCAGATGAAATCTCAAATTTTTTTTTTTGGGTACATTTTGACAAACAAAAATTTTTTTCGCAAAAGAGGATTTTGAATTGAAAAATAAAAAAATCGATGACTTTTTAGGTAAGCTTTGAGAATATAAAATAAAATCTCTTTTCTTTGATAATTTAAGAGGAAAATTTGAAAATTTATTATGAAATCCGACAAAGTTTAGAGCTCGATGCTGCTTGTGTGGTCTCAATTTTGTGATTTGAAAACACACATCTGGCGGAACTTCCTTTATTTTACTCAGTCAGAATTGAATACATACGTCATTTGAGTTTATTAGCGCACTCAATCCAGCATGTGGCTATCATTTGTTTCCGTCAGTCCACTTTTAGAAATACATAGATTCGTTGCGGTGAGAATTCGCCGGGAAAACTTAAGCATATTCCTTTCAACGGCAATTTGATCTCAGCCTTGTAATTTTTCGTACTTTAACAATTCTATAAAATGCCTAACACTATTTTCAACTATTTTTGTACATGTTGTTGTTGTAAAGATCTGAATAATAGCCACCAAATCTTTCGATTAAACCAAGCTTGCGGAACACCTCGACAAGCCCTCTTTGTACTATGTTAAAATGGAAAAGAACAGTATACAAAGAGTGGCTTATGATGATTTTTTAATTTTAGAATTTGTAGGAAACAATAAAGTTGGAATTTTATCGTGCATCTCAAGAATCACCCTCCTTTCTTTCCGAAGAATATTGGGAGATTTGATGTTATACCATAAATAGATGATTACGAAACTGGGCTAGTAAATAGTCCTTGATTAATAACGAAATTGATAGTTAATTGAAAATTTTGAGAAACCTTAAAAGGGAAGAGATAGCGACTATTACTTAATACTAATCACTACAAATTCTCTTTCTCACAATTATTATTTTAAAATCGGTTCATAATGACACATAACAATATTTGTATATATGTACAATAAATAAAAATATTACAGTACGGTTAGACGGCACCATTTTCAGTTCTCAGTATATGGACAACTTTAGTTGTAGAATGGAAAATTTTCGAAATTCTATTGCAACAAACAATCTTTATTTTTCACATCAGGCAGTACAATTTCCTAGTCCATTAAACACAAATTTTTTTTAATATATATAATACCCTTATACTATTTTGTATGCACATCTTAAATAGTTTCATTTTTACAATAAACAGTTCTTCGTAGAGATTGCGTCGACCGGGAGTATATTTCGAAATACAATTAGAAAATAATTGCAATGGTGGTGTCATCATGTGTGACATCAATTCAATTGATATTTTTGTTTTAATATCTAAATCAAATAATAATTTTTTTTTTAAATATACAGCAATATCTTGCATACTCCGGCTAATCAGTTTCGCCAATATCCCGGACTGTTTGAAACCGGACAAAATAAGGAACTAAATAGAAATAAATCCAGGAACAAATAATTTTCTGTGTATACTAATTTTTTAGAATTTATTTTTAATTTGTTCAATTAAAATTGTGTGTGTTTTGAAATTTTCAAACTGAACTATAGTAAATCCGGATTAATTAAAGTCGGACTATACGAGGTATTGGCTGTAATTCCGTTTTGTGTTACTGATATACCACCCCCGGTTGACTAGTAGGCATAAACGGTTTAAAAACTTAAAAATAAACAGGGGGGGAAATCTTAATTTTGGTGCTACAGAAATAAATAGGAATTTTTTTTTTTAATTTATCATTTTTGTTAGTATTTTTTTTTAAATTAATTAATTTATTTTAAATTGCCTAATAAAATTTGTCTACATTATTGTTCCACATTTTTTGTTTGTTTGTCTTATGTTGTAGGTACTTATGAGATATTTTTATTGTGGTTGTATTTAAATTTTTTTTTTTATATATAAGCCATACCAGAGTTATGTCAACAATAAAAAAAAGTAATAAAAAAATTTATTAACAGTGCACTACAATCTTATCAATTGATCTATTGCATTATATCTGACAAAATAAAATAATTATAAAAACAACATCGGCACACAATTTTTAATATTTATATTTAATTGTCATGAAATATTTTTAAGCATCACTATTATAGCTATTGTTGAATTATAGGCATCAAAAGAAGAAGAAATTATTTCTTTTCTTTTCTACTACAATTGGTGATGTCAGAGAAAAAATTTCTGGAATGTGTTCGATTCATTTTTGTATGATTTTTTTTAGTGTACAATTTTTAACACATTTTAGAGAATTAAATTTGATGATTTATTGGAAAAGGTGATGGTTTTGAACAAATGATACAATTTGAAGTGGATTGAAAAATAACTCTATATATTGGGCCACAAAATGAAAAAAAAAACAATATAGTTCCTGTTCCGTCTGCCGCCACAATTTTTCCTCAAATGACCCTTGTTCCATTTTTTTGTGGAAGGAAATATTGAGAAATACACAAAACTTTGGAACCCTGATCTGTAAACTCAATCCATATTTGAGATGAGGAAAGAGATTATGAGAGTTGTAGAATTAATCCCAAAAATCAGTCCATTTATTTTAAGTGCAAAAATATTAATCAATCACCTCTAAGAGTGAGAGCAGAGCACAATATAGTTAAAAAAATGTTGTCAATGAGTTTATCTTAGCATGAATTTTAGAAATTAAAAAAGATCGTGTAAAGAAAGAGAGAGAGAGAGAGAGAGAGCTACACCTCGAATGATATAAGTGGGCCAAATGCCAAGATCACCCCAAATTGGGAATGTTTTAATTTTCTACTACTTTAATATTCATATATAAATTTAGTAGGCACTTAAAGCAAAATTGTAATTACTTTCAAGAAGCTTCCGAAACCTCTAAAAATCTATCGCTCTACCACCTTTTTTATGGAAAATTGTGAAATTTTAATTAAAAAAATATATTAAAAATTTTATTGGGACTTGAGTTTCGGGCGTTCTAAGTCCTATATATTGATATATATCTATGTCTGTAAGTAGAGAAACAAAATGGTGTCTAATTTACTTTTAAACATTCAAAATATGGCAAAAAACTATTTAAAAATTTATTTTATTGAAGCTACCTATAAATATTGCATCAGAATACGAATTTTTAATTTATTGCAGAGGTGTTTTGTTTTTTGTTATTTTTTTTTGTTTTGCGTTTAATTTAGGCTATATATTTTCTTTAAAGTGCATTTAAAAAGTAGATTTTGGTATTTTTACATTTATTATTTTTTTTTTATTAATATTATTTATAGGGACTACGTGAAATGGTAGTGCAAGATTTGTTTTAAATTTTTTTATTAAAAAATATAAATCACAAAATACTATATATTTCGATGTCATGTATTTTTAGTTTTTAATAATCTCAAATGATTGTTTTTTATATTTTTGTTTTGTTTTTCTTTCTTTATTTCTTTTTTTTCTTTAAATATTATTAAATTATCATATGTACAAATTACAATAAATATGAGTAGGTATGATATAATACAGTTGTGGTTGTTTTTTTTTTTGGTTTTTTTTTAAAATAAATATAAATACAATTTGTAATAACTTAATCATTAAATGTATGTGTTAATTTTTACTCAAAAACGGATTTATTCCTCTTTTTAGTTGTCGAAAATATTAATGAAATTATGTTTTATAGATATTTATGTATTAACAAAAGTATTACATATCATAACATCATATTTTCGTAATAATGAAAAGAAACGAAATGATAAATCATAATAATCAGAGTGTCACTATAAATTCAACAGAGTTCAGAAGCATAACCTCAAATTGTGTTTTTTTTTCTTTTTTGGATATTGATTTGATTCATTTTTATGTCGGTTTGTTCGCCATTTTGGTAATATTTATGTTATAATGCCGAATTCATATGGTGAATATATCAAGTAAACCAAATGAACG
The DNA here is from genome assembly GCA_026745375.1 of Platyura marginata. Lineage (NCBI taxonomy): Eukaryota > Metazoa > Arthropoda > Insecta > Diptera > Keroplatidae > Platyura > Platyura marginata. The sequence goes on from JANSTT010018579.1 coordinate 38,825, forward strand.
TAAACCTCTTACCCGCGGCAGTTATAATTCCGTTCATATAAAATTGTCTCCCTTTTGGATCTATTTTACCTACAACTACTTAAATGTATCCATTCAAAATATGCATCATTCGGAAAAGTGGAAAATTGACCTATTCACCAAAGGTATTTTTGTATATATAGTAATATTTCAAAGTGCATAAAACACGGAAAACAAAATGACGTACAAAATTCTGCGCTTCGGTGATACTGGCCAGAAAAGCTCCGCGCATATATGAGTTTAGGGAATTATTATCTGATGAAATTGGGAAATAAAAAGCTCTTAATGTTTAGAAATAGTATTGTTATCCCAAAAATCCTCAAAAATATCAAAAAATAGCACAATATACAAGGTTCATATGAAAAAAAGGCAAATTTCTATAAATTTAAAGATTCCATTTTCTAACACAAAACATCCGATATCCACATTAGATCATGATTGAGATGTTGTTCCCATCCATACGATTGAAAGTGTCATAAATTGCTCACACACACTTACAGTGTCTTTTGTTGTTTAATAATAATAAAACGCTTTTATGACAACCACCTATTTAGTGGCCACTCCGAGTAAGTACATTAATTAATATATGAATACCCCGTCTTCATTACTAGGGTAATGTACCGACAGTAATTTACTCTTGTGGATACGGTGTCAAAAATGGTCTGATCAGACATTACCGTCGGTAATATATTTTCCATTTTTACTTAGTAAAAAGAAAGAAAATAAAAAATTTCTCAAAATTATTGATACAATTTTGACATTTGATAGCTACCATTACCTGTGTACTATTTCTCGTGAAAACGTGCGCTACAGTAAATTACCCCTATATAAAGGTAGATTACCGCCGGTAATAGGACTGTAATGGAGATGGTATAGAAATGATTAGTCATAGTTATACTGAATTATTATTCAAAGTAGTTTGCTATGCTCATCTTCTAGTAAGATTTAAGCCATACATATGTCAAACATGGTCCTTCACCATAAATATGTAATTTTATTTAAATAAATTGAAATTGAAGAATTAATGAGGAATGATAGTAAGAATTTGAATATTGAAAGTAATAATAATAATAATAATATTTATATTCTTAACAGAGCTTTGCTAAATCAATTTAAAGATTAAGCTATGAAAAAAAAAAAGTAAATTACATTACTAAGATTAGCAAAATAATAATAAGATAAGAATATTAATAACAAAATGTTACCTTAATAAAAAAAGCTAGTTTTAAAACTAAAAAGGGAGCTGTTTTATATGAACACATATAGTAAGTTTAAGAGTTATTATTTTTATTAAGAAACATATATTGATTGTTAAGACGACACACGATTAAAAGTAAAGTTCAGATTTGTCCGAAAAAATTCGTTGACTATTAGTTATGGAATGATGATCATTATGGATAATTAAAATAAATTTGTTGAACTTAAAAACAATTAAGAGCAATAAATCCCGTAATTTTGCAAGAAATTACTCATACTATGTACAAGATTCTGTTTTTCTTACAATTCTATAAATGCATTTTCTTTCACTTTCTTTAAGTATTATAATTTAGCGTCTCATCGAAATTATTTTCAATTTATCTACAAATATATGGTATTTACCGTGTCACCTCTTTTTCTCTCCCTAATATGTATAAAATTATTCATTAAAAAATAATCACATACCTGTAAATTTGCTATTCTCTACGTATACTTCAGATCGTACTTTTTGACTTTTTCGGGTACAGCCGCTTTCTCAACCGGTACCAATTGATATAATTCGTCCAATGTACGAACGTATAAAAGTTTTCTCCAAAATTTGGTACTATAAAACAAAAAAACATAGCCCGTCTAAGTAAAATTTTTGAAAACATTTAAAAATGACAGAACACATATGAAGGAAAAAGCTATGGCAGTTGAAAATTGACTATTAGGAATGCCGCATAGGATAATAAATTTCTGTACTCACTTCCTACATAGTCTAAGAATTTATCGCCACCTTTTTGCTCATAGGATTCAACACTCGACTAATTTTGTCAATTTGACTTTTCAGTCTAATAGCAGTTAGAGAATCAACTATTACATTCGAAAAATTAAAGGAGTAGCTATGACTAAAAAAATGTCGGGATTAGCTTTGTGCATATTTTCATATGGGAAATTTTTCAAAACCTGTAGACGTCTCATGCAACCTATGTTAACGAAATCCTCTATGTGACCTGAACCAAATTATTACAAGACTAAAAATTGTGCTTTCACCTCTCGTCCTCAAAACATGGGTCTTGTAGAAAAACAATCTATTCTATATTATTTAAAGCGCCCCAAAGGATAAATGTCAATGCAGTATTGCTATAAATTTACCTGATAAATGGTCGTGCCATCCATACCAATGATTTCAACCAAAATGTCGGATGAACCATAAATAAATTTTTTAGACTTTTTCTAAGTCGTCTATCTAAGAGTTGATAGCATTTTTTAAGCCATGGAAATGGAGGGACATTACTTCGACTAGATCCGCCGTGCAAATATATTAAAACATAATCTTCGGTCACCAATTGTTCGAGTGTTTTTACGACATATCTAAAAAGAATTAAGACAATTACCCAACGTAAGAAATTGATTTTTAATTAAGACTACATTCGATTAACTTACAAAAATAAATTATCCATAACATAGTGATAATCAGCTCTCGACCGATCTGGCAAATGACATGCACTAAACACAACAATAGCATTATGTCCACCGGCACTTAAATAACCACCATGCGACAGCACCCGTTTATATGGTTCAATAACCTTCATATCAATATCTCTAGTTCGTCCATCGGGCAGTGTAATTTTTTGCCAACTTCTTGAATCTCTAGCCTCATCAATAGCCGAATATTGTGGTATCGGATCCATTGGCATATTTGTCGGACTTCGAACGTCTGCCGCATCATTTATATGTTCGCTACCATGATTAAAGCCTGTATCATCGAATACAGAACTTGATATACTGGCCGACACCAAATTATTATCTAAATCTTCATCGAAACTATGATTCGACATTGTTTCCACCGATGAGAGATCATCGGATAGGAGATCCGATGATATTGGTATCTTACGTTTGCTTAACGATTGTGGTATGGAATCGGGTATTTTATCACTGCCAATATTCGAAACCAGAGCTACAGACTGATAGAGAGGTGTTACCGTTGCTTGATATTGTGATATATCTGGTTCCGAATCATCGCTACTTGTATCATAATCAGGACTTGATTCACGAAATAATTCATTATCTCTCTGTCGATAGTTTGTTGTTGTTGTTGTCGTGGTAGTACTTTCATAACTATTAATAACATCCAAAGTTGACGTTTCGATATCATCATTTGAAGCGGGACTTCGTAAACGTAATGGTTCACTATCGGGCACAACATCGGGAAAATTAAATAATTTTCTAGAACCATTTTCTGAATCAGAATCAACTGCTGTTGGTGACATTAGCGGATGACTATTTGCTAATGTCAGGGCACTACGGATTGATGTGTTTGATACATTTTTATTGGACATACAATCATCGCCATCCCCATCACTATTGTCATCATTATCGTGATCATTATCAAGGCTATTTTTCCGATTGTCTAAATTGTCTTTTGTTACTAAAGTTTCTAGAAGTTTTAATGTTTTATTAGGCGTTTTAGTTTTGGTTGTGGTTGTTGTTGTTGTTGTTGCGGTAGTGGTTATTGAATTTGTTGTCGTATTACTAGTAGTTGATTCATTTCCACTTTTTAATAAATTAGGCTGTTGTTCGGCATCAGGCGAAATACCTGGCGATTCCTGAGATGTTGTTGCTTCGGATATGTCCATTTTTGTGTCCGATATGGGACTTTCTTCGAGATTCTGACTATATTTACAAATGAAAGAATATCCATTGTTAATGACGAATTAAGAAAAACAAAAGATGTAGCAAAATAGGGTAACGAAGTCTCACACAAAATAAAATGCGAATAATGTTCGAATATTAAAAAAAATCAGAAAATACTGTTCTAAAAAGGATGTTCAACTTTGTATTCAACGAAATTAGAAGAAAAAACTAAAAAATAAGTAGGCAACTGTAATTAGGAAAAATTTCATGTTTTACTATTAAGCAGCAAGGTTATCGATATAAAATTACCTCATTTGAATTTTCTTTTGAGTATTTTATGTATTTCTCACTTTGCTAATGATAAGTAGATTTTTTAAACATTTTATTCGCTACTGTTAATCCACTTTTTAACTTTTTTAACACTAAAATTGATGTACAAACTGAAATCGCGAAACAAATGTAGCAACCAGCAGCCATTTGTTTTTGTTGAACCGAAACTGATTTGTTTTTTTACCGTTTAACAAGTTCTACAGTAGTGAGTGCGTTTATTTTATGAACGTCTTTATACGAAGCAAATTGTGCCATTACACACTAAACTTACCCAACATCACCCACAATCCACAAATAGAAAATGTCAAAAATATGTGGTCATTAGAAAATATTTTGCGATTTTTTTCTACTCTACAGACATTTTCTTAATTTAAAGCATATAAACTTATCAAAAACTTATTAATTTTTATCACAATGGATTCACAAACACCGATTAAAACAGATCATCTGGAATATTCTTCAGGATCAGCGGCAATTGATGCAGCAAATGATATAAAACGAAGAAGGTTTGTATATGACTGAGTGTGCTTTGATTTTTTTTAAATTTTCAATTGTTTTTAATTTAGTACTTTTCATGCTCTGCGAGCTTACACAACTGTATATTTAATATGAATAGAAAATTGTCTAATAAGTAAGAATCCCTTATATACCCTACATGGTGTAGATTGTAGAGAATGACCTTAATTTATAGTTTAATTTTGAATTGTTTTGTTCTGAATGTTTATCCAATTTTCTTTCTTCTTAAACAGCTCCAATCGCTCAATCAAACGCAAACGGTTTGACGATGAAATTGTCGAGTATAGCCTTGGCATTCCTCCTGCACAATTCAATCGTGTTGGACGAGCACGAACCCAATCTCAAACGTATCCAACTATCGTAACTGAACAATCAACAATCATTTCACCGCCTCCACCACCTCCCCCATCATCAATAACAATTCCCGCAACAGCATCACAATCTCATGCATCTACATCATCATCCACATCATCATCATCATCATTGGCTACAATTGTTGCAACGACTCCGATAACTACACACACAGTTGGAACAACATCGGTACAACCACAACCATCAACAACAGCAACAACAACAACACCAGTTGTAATTCATGAAAAACAACGACGAATCCTCAAGAGCGGCAAAAAAAATAAAAAAAATCGCAATGGCAATCAAATTTCTACCAAAGATCTTGGTCGCTGGAAGCCTATCGATGATTTGGCATTGATCATTGGTATCCAACAGACAAATGATATGCGAATGGTTCATCGAGGTACAAAGTTTTCATGTAAATTCACTGTAGCCGAAATGCAATCGAGATGGTATTCACTACTGTATGAAGAACCAATATCGAGAATTGCTGTTGCCGCTATGCGAAATTTGCATCCCGAATTGGTGGAAAGTGTTCATAGTAAGGCATTGTATACTACACAAGAGGAGGAATTGTTGGGAACGATTAAAAGTGTAAGTAAATTTAATTATCCTTTGTGTGTCTCGAAGGTCTTGGAAAGATGCATAGTCCTGCAGAATTAGATTGAAATATCTTAATAATAGAGCTCCTCATTTGATCCTTGTTGACTTTTTCCAAGAGTTCGATATCTCATTATAGACTTTCGATGGTGTAGTAGTGGATTTCTTTTAAGTGATTTTGTTTTGTTCTTCCAGAGCTCCACGCCAACACTTGACACATTTCAGGAATTGCTCGACACAAATGTTTTAACATTCTATCCGGCACGAACTGCTAAGGCTCTGTCCATACATTGGCATTTGATGAAACAGTACTCATTGTTACCTGACCAAACGATACAGGTTCGTAAAAATTATCACCAAACCCACAGAACAAGAATAGTATATTGCCTCCCTTAATAGGTACACTCCAAAGGTGATCCAATACCAAGTTTTTCGGATGCTGAAGAGCTGCTGAACGATGCTGAACTAATGGATTCCAAAGATGAAGCATTCGAAATTGAATTAGCACTGGCCGATCGTAAATGTAAAAAAGAAATTCGTCATCTTGAAAATGAAATTACGCGATGGAATGTATTGGTTGATTCACTTCCAGGAATGGGTAAAAAAAAAAATATTCCGTATCAAACAAATTGTATTGTTCTCTTTCTGCCAAACAGGATTTGCTCCCGAATTTGATAATCAGACATTGGCCGTATTACGTGGTCGCTTAGTGCGATTTTTAATGAGATCCCGTGAAATAACATTTGGTCGTACAACCAAAGATCAATTGGTTGATGTAGATTTAGCCCTCGAAGGACCTTCGTATAAGGTGTCTCGTAAACAGGGTACAATTAAGTTGCGCAGTAATGGTGATTTTTTTATATCTAACGAAGGTAAACGGCCAATTTATATTGATGGTATGCCGTTGATTCCTTCCAATAAGTCGAGATTAAATAATAATTGTGTCGTTGAGGTGAGTTTTTGTTTGTATATTTTAATAATTGTTTTGCTGATTTATTCGTTTTTTTTTTAAATTTAGATTGCGGGTTTGCGATTCATTTTTCTCGTTAATCATGACTTGGTTAATGCCATCCGACAGGAAAGTGCCAAGATGAATGGACCTTTAAATTGAGTTTTTTATTGTATGACATTGGATTAAATCGAATATACATAATTACTGAATTAAATTGAAATTTTGTTTCTTAATTTGTGAAAAAATTGCAATAACCATAATGTTCCTCCTCCTATTTTACAAAATATTGGCTCTTTGTCATTTTTTACGGGGTTTTTTTTCAAAGGTTAAAAGACGGTTTATTGTAGGATTAGAATTGAGTGAAAATTAAAGGTAAATTCTCCCTTTTATGTGTTTTTTTACCTAAAAATTTAATTACATTTTTAAAATTTAAGAAGCCAACGAAGAAACTAACGCCATTACTATACTGGCGGTAAATAGTATTAGAATTTTTTGTATTTTTTATTATTTGAAAGATCACGTGGTTCTTGCCCGCAAATAACTTTGCTAACTCTGTGTTTTTATTATTTGATCCCAAAAAGCCACGTGACCTACGAAAAATATCCTTTAATATTTTTTGACATTTTTTTTTCGTTTGACGTCATTTTGTTGTTGTAGTCTTCCCCTCCTGTAGCGCGCGAGACAACGAGACAGTGTGGTTTGGTGTTCCCGTATAAAAACTTTTATGAAAAAATAAAATTCTAATTACGTGTGATTAGATATTAGAAAATAAAGTGAAAATACTAGTAATTAGTGTTAATTACAATTGCCATCACATATACAATAATTGCGGTAAGATATTGTTAAAATTTACGATGAAAAAACCATTTTTTTCGTTTGCTCTAAATTTGGGGTGAAATTGAATGCACAAGAGATTGTGTTGCATGCATGTCGGCGGCGGCGTCTGTTGGGAGCTTGACTGATTGATACCAATATATTTGTATTGTGCTGTCCACCGTCCAGCATCGAATTTAAGATGTTTCATTAAGATGACATTATTTTTCACCTGTAAATGGAATGCTTGATGCTTCAATTGATTTGTCTATATTTAAAAAAAAATATTTATTAGCGGAAAAATAGCGACGCACTAGCCATGTCTAGTGTATGTAGTGTAGGTACGTTGATTGAATTACATAAGATACTTGCTTTGTATTATTAAACATATACGAAACAGATTAAATATTTAGATAAAAATCCGCATTACGTACGTGATTGAATAAAATTAAAATCAATTTCAATAAAGTGGTTTTTTTTTACTGATACAATCCAAAAATGTGATCCAAAAGCATGACGATTCGACATGAAGTACCATAGATTATATATGGGACTGTTGCGAGACGGAGAAGGGAATAGTTCGATTCACCGATTTTGTTTATTTTGCAAAATTGGCGGTGTAATTTACATCAATTTATTATTTATTATTTATGTTTTTTATGTATATATATCATTCACTATGTAATCAAATATTTTATTGTTTTTATAGGCTGCAAAAAAAATAATACATATATATATATATATATATACATAACATATATGTATATGTATATAATGTAGGTATTTGTACGTTACATCGGTACATATTTATGAAATTTATGTATTTATTCAATTTAATTTATATTTATTGAATCTCAATAACCACTACCCACCTGACTATTTATTTAATAATTAAAGAAAAAAACCTTCCAATATATTTGAGGTGCAAATAGGTATAATCGTCACTGGCTAGTGGCGATGCATTCAAATTCGTGAATATTACTTTGGTTAAAACTTAACTTTATGGACCCCCATTGGGCTTACAAAAAAATATCTTAAAAGAATACGATTTTTAATGCTCAACTCCATGATGTCTGTAGTGTAGAGAAGCGCCCTACCCTACACAATAAACTTCGACTACGTAACTACGTTACGCCTACCTCAATAATTCTGGCAGGAAATAAGAATTTGTATCAGAGACAGCTACATTATATTTCTATAATCTTTGGCAAGTCTGATATTTTATAATTTTTTAAAATTGTCATTTTGAACAACAAATATTTTCTCAATTTTTGTGAAGATTTAAAAAAAATCGACTCGATTAAGACTGTTCGATTACCACTAAATTGCTCTTAGTCACGTCATTTGATTACCTGTTCATTATGTCCACAAACACGACGTTTTTCTAAATAGATTTTCCATTTCCTGTGGAATCCATAGGTTTGACATATTTTATGACAGTAACTGGAAGCTTCCAGTAATTCAATTGTCTTTTTTTTAGATCTAGATATCTTATTGAAATTGTAATCGTATTTTGTCGTCAATATCGATCTGCATCAAGCCACTTCATACTTAAAATGACCAATTTCATCGGAAGTACCATAACTTTCCAACAATGCAAAATTGAGTTGATAATTAAAAAAAATCATGCAAAATCTTACTCATCAGGCCATTTTTAACATTTTACACATGAATTTGATTTTACCTCTTAAAAAATTTAAGGCTCTGTGGATTGGATTACGGAAATATTTCAGAATATTTCCAATCAAGTATAAAATTCTTTGTTTCGGAATATGGAAACATTGGCGACTGACTCAACGTGAAATTGTCATCATAAAAGTGAACAAACAAAACTCTAAAAAAAATATATTCTAAATATTTGTTATTCTTATTCTTAATTTTTGGAACCGAGACGATTACAGCAATCAGTGAACGCTTGTCTACTATTTATACAGAATTTGCTCTCTAGCATTTCCAAACATTCTGGCTAATGTTTGAAACAATTTGTTCTAAGCTTATAATTGGTAATTTTGTAAAAGTTGTCTTCTTCGGCACAATTCGACGTGATACTTAAAAACTTTGTGCTCTTTTCGTGCTCTTTTCATATATAAAACCAAAATTTATTTTTTTTAATCAACAACCCGATGACGATTCATCATTACTACAATATGTCGATTATTTGTCCATAATGAATTGATATCTTTCGATTTGTAATAGATTGCACATTATAACTACATACCTTTATGTATATGATATGAGTTTACACTTCTTGTAATTATCAGAAATATTTTTTTAGTCACCATAAATAACAAAATAATTGCACAATGCAAGATAAGGCTACGTGCAAGCGCCATTCCAATTCCAATACCCAAAAACAATATCTCTCTCCATAAACTCTAAATACAAAAAACATTGAGAAAGGTTCAATCAATAAACAAAACAAACGTTGGCAAATAATTTTTTTTATCGAACGCGAGTGACGGGAGAAAGGGGGTGGTGGGGAGCTTGCATTTAACCTACAAACATCGGAATAAATTAATGAAAGTTTTTCCATCCCACGCAATGTTTCTTAAATTGTTTGAGTATCGCACAGTAATTTCTACCACGAGCTGCACGCGCGCTATTTAGATGGTTCCAAAAATAAATTAGAAGATCGATAAGAAAGTGTGTTTTCTTTAAGATAGAAGGTAGGTGTGGGTTGTGAAAATGAAGAATTTTTTTTTTCTTATATAATTTTCGTTGCCTCTTGCCTGTTTGTTTTCTACAAATTTATTTACTCTGAATGTGTTTATTTTTGTTGTTTTTGTTTATGGTAGGCAGGTAATTAGGTTGGTTATGTCATTATGTATGTTTCCTATCTATATGTAATATAATGTCATGTTCTTAGATAATATTTGAAAGAATTTAATCTTAAATTTATTACTAAATATGTGTACATATGTAGTTAGAAAGCAAAACATGAATTTATGCTAAATTATTCTTCAAATACGCATAGGATACAAAGGAAGATCCAAAAATATTAAGGGTTTTATCATTTTTTTTATATTGTATTCTCTTTCCTAAAATAAAGAATCGTCATTAATCAGATCACACCAGTGGCACCAGACCCTAGTAGATTATATACTATTTTATTATATATTAGTAGTAGTCGATTATATCATTTGTAGATCATTTTCAGAGGATAAGTACCAACCTAAATATATTTTAAACTAAAAAAGAAAAAGGAAAAAAAACCAATCTATATGTACGCATCACACTGCACTCTCTACCTGCCATTTGTTCACCAAAATAGTTTCGTCTACCTTGCCAATTATTAACTCAGAAGAATGAAGTGGAAAAACGTGTACATTTCTCATGATGTACGGTCGAGACCAACATTTAGCGTACAAAATACAAACATTTATCATGTAGATTTGTCTAATAAAAAAAAATGCTTTCAACCAGCAACCCAGCACGCCAACAAAGTGCGTTGTTGTGTAACGTTCGAAGAGACTCTCTAAAAATAATTTAGTAGAACACGATGGAAATGTTAAATTATCCTTGTATGTAAGTGGGTGTTTTGTTCTTCTTTTGATTGATTAGGCATATTCTTTGGTATGTAAAATTCATTTTTTTTTTTTTATATTCCTTCACAAGGAATTTGTGGAATGAGGATTTACACAAATCACACCTGCCATGTACTTACATAACAGAGAACATTTTCACTTTATGTTGTAATGCTGGATGGATTTACTGGTTGTTTGAAAAATGATCGTAAAATATACACCGTAGAGGAGTAAAAAATTTTTTTTTTTGTTGAAAATCCTTAAGGATTAAAATATCAATCTAATAGAGTATTTGTTTGTGAAAATATTATGTCCATATAAAACGCTCAACGCTTAGTAATATCGAATCTGATTTTGTATATTATTTAAGATTCCTGGAAATTCTGTTTATCATACATGATTAATTCATTATAATCCGTCCTATTAAAGGTGTCACTATCTACGGTCCGTCGTTCTATCTCATATTACAAATAAAAAAAAAAACAATTATCTTTCTTTGTGTATAGAATGATTGTTTGGAACAATTGTCAAACGTAATCCATATAGTTTTATTTTCACATTTTCTGACATTTTTGCTAGGAAATTAAAAATTGCTAATTTTCAAATTATCTCCAATTGCTTCAATTTTCAAATTAATTAACTATTCAATGTTATTGATTTTATTGTTTTCTATTTTTAGATTTTATAACAATAAATAATTTACTGAGACCAATTCAGTAAATGGAATACTTCCACACATTGCGGTGCGTTGTGTGGAGCAAAGGAGAATTTTCTACTATTTCTAAAAAAAAATTATTTTTCTAAGTGAACAAAAGTCAATTTTCTATCTACAAATCTAGAAAAAGAATAAGAATAAGGATAACAAAATAAAAATAAAAAAAAAAAAAAAAAATGGCACGTCATCTAATGGCTGTATGCGTAGTTTGTCTACTATGTGCCGAGCATTTACCATGCAAACAGCATTTCGATAATATTTTATTTGATCCACAAGTACTTACCGTCACCGATAAATCACCGTCACCAAACATAGACACTAAGGCACAAATCCCGAACAATTATTTACCAAAAAATCAAGATTTGTACGATACCGTAGACTATAATTTACCAAATAAACGAAAAGGACGAACGAAAAATCAACCGATTGATAATAGTGACGAATATTTAGAGATGAATATATTAAGATCGAAAAGGCATGTCCATCATTCCGATCATAGTGGTAGCGATGAACAAACCGATGAACCATCATCAACAAATGATGCATTTGTTAAGCGTTTATTTCAACAGTTTGGCGATGCCGATACATTAACAATGAATGTATTAGGATTTGAGAAAATGATTAAAATCTTAGGTCTGCATAGTCTTTTAGAGGAACAATCAACAGAGACTGAACATGGTAGTGTAGAGAATAAACATAGAATCGATACAAATGATACTGTAAGTATGTTGATCATCATTTTTTTTGTTCATCCCTTCTAATCAATCAACATTTTTGTTTTGTTTTTGTTTTTGTTTTTTTTTTTAGTGCATTTCCATCGTAGATTTAGTTTCCCGCGTGTCTGATCATAATAACCTTCCGACTAAATTAATGTTAAATGGTCATATGAATGGTGGTGGTAATACATCAGTAAATTCTTCGGTGTCTGCTAACAAATCAACCGAAATGATGTCGTCAATTAAAGAGAATTTGTATCTTAATTCAAATGATTTATCAGTAATATGCCCAATTTTACTGTACAAATTAACAGCACCAACATCAACAGAACGTTTTGGCTGTATACAAAATAGTTTGGTCTCCTCAAGTTTAAATCATCATCATCATCATCATCATCATCAACATCATCATCATCAAAGTAATGAGAATTTAGAGGATCGAACATTGGGTGAGTAATTTTAAATGATTTTAATTTATATTTAAGAATGTTAATTTGAACGACGTACATTGTCTATTGAAATATTTAAGTAGGTACTACGTCTTTGTACATATTATATGCTTCAAATGACCCCACATAGCTTTTAGTAGGAAAAATAGTGGGTGTTCTGAACTTATTTTATTTACTCACATTTAAACTGATTAATTATCTTTTGTAATAACTTCAGAGTCATACCTCATTATGAAACGTGGGTGGTTCTTCAAAGTGCCTCACTAATTACGATAAATAATATGAAATCAAATCTTTCAAGGTAATTTACCTGTAAAGCCAAATCAGTAAACAATTCCGAACGAAATGAAATTGAAACTGTTCTGGTTAGACTGAACTTAAGTAAAGTGCGTGTGGTGCCGAACAGTTTCCCCTCCTTTTTTTCGCTTTCACACACTAAATAAATAAAGTGGAAAATGTTTGAAAATTGTTAATGGGATTTTGAACCTTTTCGCATGCTCGCTCGCCTGTGTAATTGTCAGTAAATTTGTTATGAGCACGAGCCGTTTAGTATCCCGTCTCATGTTGTTGTTGTTGTTGTTGTTGTAGCAACTTGGGCTATTCGTCTAGCTCCGTTTCTCGTGGTATTTTTTGTATTTCTATAATCGGTCACCAGTTTGAGTCTACCGCTTTAACCCTTTTAGGGATCCCATAAAAAACTATTTTACAATGGAATTTTTTTTCAATGTGTTCGTGTCTTCACTTGGCAACCTTTTTGCTACGCCACAATACGACACGTTCGGTAAAGTGTATAAAATCCTAATCATATTTCATTACAGTATGGGTTTATGCAACACTATCAATACTGGGAATTAGTTTGTGTGGCCTACTTGGCGTCGCTGTAATTCCATTTATGGACAAAGAATACTACCATCATATTCTACAGTTTCTAGTTGCTTTGGCAGTCGGTACATTAGGTGGAGATGCGCTACTCCATCTTTTGCCACATGTAATTGAGTTCGCTTTCAGACAATGATCAATAATTTTTCTAACTGTTTATTTGTATACAATAGGCAATGCTTACATACAGCAAAGACGATGATCCACATTTGAATATGACATTAAAGGGTTTGGTTGCAACGTTGGGCGTTGTTTTCTTTTTTATAACCGAACGTGCGTTGACAATGATCGCCGAATGGCGAAAAAGTATCGAAAAAAAGGAGAAACCATCGTCTCGGGTACGGGTTATGCGAGATCCGGAAACATCATCGATGCAGAATAATCCGACAAGTGAAAAGTTGTGCAAACACAAATACAGTTCCTATCCGTATTGCTATGATGAAATAGCAATGGACACCAAAGACGATCATCATCACCATAATAAAGAGAATGGTGGTACAAAATGTCCACCATCGCCGATGGTGATTAATCATCATCGACAATTAAAAAATCATGAACACAATGATTACATTGATGCGACCGCACAGAATTTGCTCGGTCAAAATAACTACACAATAAGCGATAGTTATGTAGCGTTACGTAGTGGTGGGGGTGGCAAAGACGATGTGAAATTGGACGATAACAATACGGTTTCGACAAATTTAGATGATGGATCGATTGAAAGTGGCAAAGACAAGGTAAAAGAAGAAAGCTACACAATTATTCTTAGGGAGCATGAGTCTAAACATCATGGACATTCTCATACTCATGGTCATGTACATTCACCGCCCAGTTCATTGTCAGCGGTTGCATGGATGGTTGTAATGGGTGATGGATTGCATAATTTTACCGATGGCATGGCCATTGGTGCGGCATTTTCAAATAATATTGCCGGTGGATTTTCAACGGCCATTGCCGTATTTTGCCATGAACTTCCACATGAATTGGGTGATTTTGCGGTACTTCTGAAAGCTGGCATGTCAGCCCGTCAAGCGGTCTACTATAATTTACTGTCGTCGGTGTTGAGCTTTCTCGGTACAATTTTGGGTATATTGGTGGGCGATACACCCGAGGCATCCGCATGGATATTTGCATGTGCTGCCGGCATGTTTATTTACATAGCTCTTGTTGATATGGTATGGATTCCGATCAGGATACAAATAATAATAATTAGAGATGAGCAAAGGTTTGAATTTATTCTAATTTGGTGAACATTGAAATTGAAACGCATCCACTTTTGTTGGAGTTTGGAAATGATCATTTCAATTTTGTTAAAAAATGGCGGGGTAAATCACTTTTTAACCATTTTAGATTGAATATCTGAATTATTTCTCGTATTGTGTGGTGTTCCGCAAGGATGCCATTAGAGACCATTTCTGTTTAATCGATTCATAAATGATATTGTGAATATTTGTAATAATTGGAACTGCTTTCTGTACGCTGATGATGATTTGAAGATATTTTCCCTATATAGGCCTTGGCGACTTATATGCAGCAATAAATTCAAGAGTGCTTTTCATCGAAGTGTGAATTAGAAGAAACATCAGGCGGTAATCACTAGAGTCATTCTTGGCATATTGTTTGTGTCATTCTTGTGTTCATTCGGACTTAATTCAGTCATTTTTTGGGAATAGATTTTTTTTTACCGTATCGGAACTATGCAATTTTGATATTGATAAGAAGATTTGATGCAATTCCTTCCAAATCGTATGGAATTTCACCGTTCCTTTATAATATCATTGAACCCGAAATCAAAAAAATTAACAAACGACCAAAATTAAAACGAAAATTAAATGATCATTCGCGATTTAGTGCTTGTTTTAACACTAAACTTATGCTCAGTCTCTACAAAACCGTAAATTAAACATTTCTTAAATTCTACACATTCAAATTGAAAACTTTTTTTTTTACAGATGCCCGAATTGACAACATCTCACAAAGATAGTTTTGCTGTATCCCAGCTAGGTTTACAAGTGCTCGGTATGTCAATAGGTGTTGGTATAATGTTATTAATTGCAATTTATGAAGATGATCTCAAAGTGATATTTGCATCTGATCATTATCATCAATTGAACGATGACGATCATTACTGATAGAAGAATGGCGATAATTATGATCAATATATTATGGAGTGCTGTTAGTGAGATGATGACGATAAATACAGAATAGATTCAATTAATTTTTTTACACATACGGTAAAGTTGACATTTAGGACGTGCATATTTTTATAAAAATTAATTATAAAATCAAAAAGAAAAAAAGAGACATGAAGAGCACTGATTTTTTTTTTGTATTTCTTTTTTAGGTTTTGCATAACTTCTTCCCACTATTTAGTTTTTTTTTTATATTGATTTATAATTTATATCGTCGCGATTTAAAATTTTTCTTTTTCCATTTCTAGTAGTTATTTGATTAGAGTTATTAGATAGGATTATCGAATTTTGAATGTGAATAAAAAAAAAAAAAAATCAACTAATTGACTTATTTAGTGAGTAGTAAGAAAAAATATCAACAAAATTTTCCTAATTTCTTTTATTAATTTTTGTTAAAATTGATATAATACGAAAAAATTGGTTTACTAACAGGTGGGTTAAAAATATCCGGAATATCTTTAATACGTAACCAAAAACAAAAACACACACTTATCAATAAATTTTTTTTTTTTATTTAAACATATTAATTTTCTTAAAACAAAGCTATTTTTTTAAAATGATATGGGCCTTTATCTTCGATTGACCAAATTTTAGTTTTTACAGTCTTCATCATAGCTTGGACAGCGGTCATGTCTACTTCTTTAATGGATTTTTGTATCCTGT
>JANSTT010018580.1:0-13507 GCA_026745375.1 Platyura marginata
AATAAATTTCATTTCGGAAAACTTTATGTTTATACATATATAAGTATGTATGTATATGTATACATATGTAAATTGAATTACATATTTTTAATTTTTTTGTTCTATGTACAATGTACATGAATAAACAAAAAGAAGGATAAATGTTGTTTTAATTATTTGTAGTAAGAGGTGAGCAAATTGTCTGTTGATTTACCTCCGTTTTTGCTTACATATTACCTACCCTCGAAAACTCAAACAGTGGTGGATTTTTTCCATTCGAGTTTTCGAGGTTCTACTGTAGTTAGTAACATGTGTACCTACATAATACGTAAATACAGATCGATGTTGAGAATAAAACGAACGCTTTGGAGGCGAATTGATAAAGTTAGACGTGCCGAATGAACCGTATAAAACCAAACTAATTCCAAAATAAAAAAAAACTAAGCCGGAAAACCGGCTAAAGCTTCAAAGCTTCGATTTATAGAATTTAAATAAGTAGTTTGTAATAAAAGCATCACAATAAATCGTTTTTTTGTATTTTCAATTTTTGTTGTTGTTGATAGTAACTTGCACAACATGGACATACACAAAATAACTTTTTTAATCAAATGAACAAATTGAATCGCTTGCATAAACATACAAAAAATTACATTGCATATCGTTACCTAGGTATGTATAGTGTAAAGTTATTCTAGAGTTTTTTTAAAAAAAAAAACATTTTAAATCACAGAGTATTATACCGAATTAAGCAAGTCATTCGCTGAATAAACTTTTAAATTACTTTTCAAGATAAAACGCGACAGAGAGTAAGTTTGAAATTTTTGCGCTAGCTATAAACTACGTTTATTTGTGTATGTAGTCCCATTAATTCGTACATTTGTAGCAATCTCACTATTTGATCGTAACATTTTTGTTAAAATTTTTCTGCTGACCAAGTGTACAGACAATTAAATATGCATGGCTTGAAAATACAAAAGTTTAATTTCGTACGACAAAACTAATTTACTTTGCTTATTTGTACATATACACCTCATCGTTATCGGTTCCATCAAATCTTCGCGTAAAACAAATAGTGCAATCAAAATTTATACTAGATTTTAGATTTAAATCTAATTTTAGAGGAAAATTTGAATTAAAACATTTTAAATAATCGCCCAAAAAAAAAAAGAATTCGTGCTGCACATATTGCTTTAAAGTGAATTCGCGTAAAAAGGGGTCGCGTAAAAAAAGGATTAAGTGTAGTTAAATATACCAAAAACAAAAATCAATAATTAATAAATAAATAAATAATCAATTAATTATTTATTATAAAAAAAATATTTCGATTTAATTATCTACGCAATACATTAATTACACTTCCACATTCCACAATAGTCGTGGATTAAACTGAGTTCTACATATTAGCTCTATTGTTTGAATATATTTGTATTGACCACACATAATTATAACGGATAATCAATTTCAATCGTATTTAAATCGTAGGTATATAAATAGATCGTTAAATGCGTATCAAATCATGGCTGCGGGAATAATGTTATTAAATAAATCAATGTAGTATTTAGTGTTAGTGTATGTTGAATTTTATTGATGTTTACGTAACAAATTTTAATTTTTATCAAAACAATTTACGTTAAGATAATTGTTTGTGAAGTACAACAAAATCACACATTTAAATCTAATTAAATTGAAAATGGATCACGTACATTTATTTGGTAACTTATCTCTCCTCTACAACCAAAACCAAAACCAAAACCAAAAACCATCGTGGTTTGCTGAGATAACGAGTATATTAGACACACTAATATTTCTATAATCAAAACTTCATAAATCAACAAAAAATAAATAAAGTAAAGAATTTTTTTTAAATATATTGGAAAACTTAAACGATTTGGCAGAATTAGTTGATTTGGCACAGCTTGTAGTTATGACGGATGATATTACAATAAAATTACTTAGATGAACTTATCATTCCAGTCGTACTCCATAATTAAATTATTTTCTTTTTTGCAATATTTACATTTAAATAAAAAAAAATTGGACAATCAATGAACTAAAACATATGGAAAACTAGTACAAAAAACTGAAAAAAACTAATAAAAAAAATTACTGAATAAAAAAAAGGTTTTATCAATACTAAGAAAAAGTAACAAAAACATGAGTAGACAAGCAATAAAAACACTATTACAAATTTAGGGTGGTGAAAAGAGACAATAGATTTTTTTATTGTTTTGGTTTTTGGTAGTAGAGGAGGCATTATGTTTATTCAGCCATATACCATAATGTCCTTAAACCTTAAACTACTTATAAAATAAGCGAGCTTTACCGTGAATAATGAATAATTTCAATTAAAGTTGGTTAAAGCTTTCGTTATTTATGCGGTTAATAATCGGATAAAGATATTTACCATTTAAGTCTACCCGAAAGCAATAAATTTTAAAAAAATTTCTTATACTGTGCGGTTAAGATTTGTGTCTTTTTTTGTAATAAACCGACATGTCCAATTGTACTTTCACCAATCGATCTTCAGACATACAAGAGCATAAATTGACAATAACCACACAATTAAGTATGTAAGTATAGGGTAAGCAGTTAATTAGTTTGGCCCCCTTAAGGATAGTCATGGTTTATGGCTTCCTAAAGGCGTTTGAAAGACATCTAGCGAAATTCTTGAAAATCCATTTAATAATCTTCTAGAATGGTATAGACGGAGGAATGTGTGTAATAGGTCCATTTATGAAGAACCTCGGGTGGCCGCTCTTTTTCTGCACTAACCATGACTATCTGTTCGGTCCAACTAATGGCCCATTACTAAATAAGACTGGTTAGAGCTCTCATTTTAGGCCTATAACATCCCTGTGTAAGCCTGCAGAGCCTGGGATATTACAGGCCTTACTTAAGATATTACTAGGCTTTTACCTATATTTTAGCTTATCTTATTTGCTATCAGAAGCCAAAGGCAGAACAATGAATATATTTTGTATTTCTGCGCCCGATTTTAGTGCATCAATCGTAGCTATGGGACGTGCTTAGTAGAAAAAGAGTTAATTTCGAATTATAATTAAAGAATCCATTAGATAAACGATTATGATAATGTTGGTTTTTACATAAAATATCCATTTACAGGATCCACTGGCTCCTGCCCAAATAAATTTATTAAGTAAATTATATTACGAAAATTGTATTATACCCACTCAATGATTAGGGAGCGTACGAGAAGAAAATTTGTAAATTTTTTAAAATAGAAAGCCTTTTCACATGGAATTAAATTTCCGCAAAATTTAAGCGTTAAGAATTTAAATGAGCCCGAAAAATATGAACCAACAACTCTGTTCTAAATTTAACAAAACATAATCGTCAAATATTTGAGTCAATTTTTCATTAATGATATTATTACACAGTGATGTTGTCATGTAGTTGACGCGGTAGCCGATTGCCCACTGGAAATAACCATTTCGTATACCCCAAAGGACTTTTCAGGTAATCGAGATATATATGTGCAAAAGAACACATCAAAAACAATTTTATTAATTCAAAACAAGTCCATCAAATTAGCCGGGAATTTGTCAAAGAAATTCTTTCAAAACGAAATTGGTCCGAATTATGTCGATGGGGTTAAAGAAAATATAAATTTTTACTAATTGAAAAATAGACACAATCATAGCCTACTATATATATAGTAGGCTATGACACAATCCATACATTTTTTTTTTCAATTCTTATACGGCACGTTTTCTATAAAATCATCTGACACATTTTGAGAATTTCGATATAAACATTTTCGTACAGTTTATTATTTCAGAATAAATCAATCTAAACATCTGTGGTTCGAGTCGAGGATATTTTTTTTTGGAAATTAAATAAAAAAAAGAAAAAAAAAACATTTAATGTGGTTTCGATATAAACACATAAATATAAAATTAATATTCGGCCGTTCCAACAATTATAAATATGAGTTTGTAAAAACAAATCATTTTTATTTATCAAGATTTGCTCGTCTTATTATTTCTATTTTTATAGACTGTTTAGTATCGGATATAAACATTTCCGAAAAATAGCTCATCGCAATGCGTTTCCTTTATACTTCCGAGTGAAATGTCTGAATTGAAAATTATTTTTAAACTGAAACCATAATTTACAAAAGCAATTTCATTTGTAAAAGTCAAATAATTCTGTCTAAAGATTTAGTGAAGATTTTAAAAATATATTAATGGGAACATTTCTCAAACTTATTTTCCGCCAACAATATTCGTTTGGTGTGTGTTGGGTTAGGTATTTTTCATGAATATTTCCATAATGGATATCTCTAGCCCTAAGTAATAATATGTAGCCTAATAACCGGTACTATATAGTTGCACCTTGTTATTCAATAGCTTTTTCTGAGTTATTTCAGTGGCGAGGCATGGGTTTTTTTTGGCCGTCATTATTTTTGAAAAAAACTGAGAACATTTTGATTGTTTCTTAAAAATTGACACAAACTTACTTTACTTTCTTAATATTAAAGATGGTCATTTTGAAATTTTCTATTTGTATCTGATTTATCGCCAAATAAATTTTATGCAAAAAGTTAACCCTTTAAGGTCGTTACATTTTAAATTTAAAAATTTATTATTTTCATTTTTAATATGACACTTTCATGCATGGTGATAATAAGTGAAGCTCTCATTTCTATAAAACATACCTGTAAATGTGTAACGTCCCTCTCAGAGACGCTACTGATATTGTATTATGTACATATATTTTATATAAATTGTTAACATTATTAGTTAAAACGTCCTATGTCTACTCCTATGTAAATTTCCTTTCGCCATCCATAATAATCTCACGTTCGATGAGCCAAATTTGTCATCGGTTGATGAGGCGAATCATGAGTATAAATTATTGGAAACAAGATCATCAGAGCTCGACGATCCGGCTTTCAGAGCAGACGCTGACAAGTATACAACATTTACACATTACACTAATTACACAAATCATAAATAGTAGTTAAGTGAAATTTAACACATAGAACACATAATTTATATTAAACATTAAACATCTATAAAACATATAACAACTTTACAACATATATCATTTATACAACATATACTATACATCTATATACAGCATAATTCTAACACCTATTACAACGCACACAACAATTATACTATATTGGAATTTCATATCAACGTTAACAACGGAAGTTTTGGATGGAATTACAAGACAGATAAGTTGCGCACGTTCCCATCTTCCAAATTCCCTTAGATTTAAGTAACGTAAAAGAAACATTAATAAATTTAATAAACTTTAACTTTTGCGTTTTATAATTTTAAGTGAAGTGGTGTTCCGCTAGCCAGGGACATTAAAAATGTGTAGGTACAGTTATCAGTTAGGGCTACACATCTTTACAGGAAATTATTAAATTCTATACCTCGTCAAAGTTAAAATTGAACAATTCAATTGAAACTAAATATAACTATCCAGATCTACACATAGAGGAAGAAAAAAAAAAGTTGTTTTCAATTGAAGTATTAAATTTCAAGAAAAACTTCCGACTAAGAATTTAACTCAACTATTTTACTATACTTCGTAATTTGTTTCTAATACTTTGTTCGAAACTTTATCACAAACTTAATTGGATCATATTTATATTCCGTAGCTCCATACTGACTGAATCAGCTAGAAAATTTATAAATGGAATTAAAACGAACTTCAAATAAATATTTCACAAATAATACAAAAACAAAAAAACTCAAAGGTAATTGCATTTGTATTATCTAATTCACTTAAATATTCTGCTCTAGCACCAGCACGAAAGCATGAAAACTTTTCTTTTGTTTGTACCTAAATCCTTAAAAAAAAAAAAAAAAAAAAAAAAACAAATAAAAGGTTTGGAGTAAAAAGATAGAAAATTGACAGAATGTTCTGGTTCAATAAGCTTGGATTTTATTTTTATGTAGGTACTGTGACACAACAATAAAATAAGTGAAGATTTAAACATATTTTCACTTAACTGATGGAATTCTATTTTTTGCTTTTTTGGTGTGATATTTTTACGGTTGAAAGCTTGTTGCATTTGGTAAATAAAATTGTCTTTGAAGTTCAGAATTGGTATTTTGATATTAGAAATAAAGAGAATAAGTTTTTTTTTTCTTCTTTAAATTAAACGAAAAACAAAAATTGGACATCATTTTTGCTGGATATAAAAAAGTACGTGCCAAAGAACTCCTCGTCTAAGCTCAGCCTAATAAAAACTAACTTGCCACATTTGTCTTAGAATGAATGAATAGAATGACCGTAAGCTTTAATTATACATTAACAATAGAAACTTGCATAAGAATATTTAATTCGTACCTTTCAAACCCTTCAATATTAAATTACTCTCTAATAACAATGAAAATAGTAAGTAGATTCACAAATAAAATAGCAAAAAGCTTTCGGATAAGCTTTCAACCATTTTATCCATTTCAATATTTTTTTTTAAATTGAAGCTTTAAATGTCCTTGTACGTACACCTCCTGGTGTACGTTTTCAAATAGCTTTTTAACGAAACTCCAACGCAACTATCAGTTTCATTACTTTATCGCTGGGATATTTTTAGTAGAGTCGGCACAAGCTCATTCGTAAGCTTTCGTTCTGAGTGATTGTATTCCATGAGGATTTTTTTTTTGTACTCGGTTTCATGCGTTTGGGATAGTCCTAAAATATATTTCCTTCTTTATGATTCGTAATTTGTCCTCAATTGTCAATCTAAAAATGTACGGACAGTTTTTGGGACGTTTGTGCGTCTTACCTAACATTAAGAAGTGGAATTTTTTATTTCCCGATTCGTCTCTGATAAAGCATAACATTTTGTGATGTGTTGGAATCCTTACAGAAATATATTGCTTTAATCGAGCTTTAAAGCTTTAGAATAGTATGAAACGCTATCTGTAAATATTCTATTGAAGTTCTTATTATTTTTCAAGATTCTAAATTCTCCAAAGCTTTGCTAGCGTATTATATATTTTTTTGAACTTTAAATCTACAGTAAAATCAGAATTAATAAGTCTAAATTGTATGACTAACGAATTTTGATATATTTTTTTCCTCAAATTTCTCAAATTAAATAATTTTCTATTGTGTTTGATAGAAACTGTAATAAAATCTCGACATTTTTGAAAAATGTATTAGGAAACATGCTACGTGCTAGAATAGGTCAAATAAGACTTAATTTCTCAATAAAAAAAAAATCCCTTGTAATTGATTTAAAAAAAAAAAAACGAGGAAAATTGCCTCATCCCAATAAATTTGTGTTTAGAAAATTTTAAACGAATATAAAAAAAAAAATAGATAAAATAAAATAAGGTAACTTTTTTTTTCCTTTTTTAGTTAGACAATTAAGGAAAATTAATTAATTTGAGTAAATTCCACTTGAATGATTTTCTGTTCAAATAATTAAACAAAGTTCAATTCTGATGAGGAACTTTTACATTGTATAGGAAAAGTTACTAAAACTCCTTTCTTCAAGCGAAACATTTTGTCTTTTTTTTGTTGTTGTACATTATGATTTTGTTACATAACAATTTTCCAATCCCATTTCGACTTTAATAATACTAATTTAAAATGCCACTCGCTGATTATATAAATTATTAATTTGTACATCCGATTTATTTATGAGTGTTTTCGTATTATCATATTTTGTTCAATCAGTTTAATAATGTAATTAAATTATATGGACTAATTAAATTAGTGAATTTAGTTATTTTGTTTTTGTTTTTTTTTAATAAAGAAAAAATTTTAAATATTAATATTTTTAAAATACTATACAGACCATTTATTGTTATGTAAATGTACAGTTTGTGAACAATAGTAATTGTAATCCCGTTACGGGTTTCCGTTAGCAAAAATATCGAATTTGCATCATCTTTAATGTAGGTGTAAGAATGCTGTACCTTATGCTATATTTATTTTATCCATATGTGGTACATTTTAAAGGGTATTATAATTATGGTATGGAGTTTGTAACACATCCCTTAATAATCGTAATATTTCAAAAATAAATTGAATTTTGTATTAGCATAATTTAGAAGAGAACTTTTATGTTAACCTCTTCACGCATGCACAAAATTAAAAACCCTAGAAATGACAAAATTGATTACAGCGCCATAACGGTATTTCGTGGAACTTTTTAGTCTATTAATGAAATCTTCATTTTTTTATTCTCTATCATTTTCGTCATATTCATTTTTTCCGTAATTTAATTTCGAGTAAATGATTAAAAACCCTAATAATTCAATAAAATTGATTGCAGCGCCATAACGCTAGGTCGTACAACTTTTTGGTCTATGAAAGAAATCTTCATTTTTGTATTCTCTATAATTGTTGTCATATTCATTTTTTCTACATTTCTAGTAAATGAATGGTTTTCGATTCAGAATTTCACGAGAAAGACAATGGTGTTAAAAAAAAAATTCTACGATGAGTATTAAGGGGCGTTACAAACTCCGTATCAAAGTTATGATTAACATCATACGGGTATAAAAAGAGAAAAAAAAGTGCGAAAAATATTTATTTCTTTAAAAAAAAATAGGATTGATCATTGAAAAATGAACCAAAAAATATTTGGTGGCATCATTTGTGCATATATGCGTGAAGTGGTTAAAGGAATTATATTCGTTTTAGTAAAACGGCGATTTCATTCTTATACGTCCCAGATTTTGTCTTAATTTCTAATTTACTTAATTTAATTTTTAATTTTTCGCACATTAGTAATCTTAGTCTTAAATTAACGGTACACTTAAAAGAAAATTTATTATAATATTTTGAAGCATTAATTTTTTGACTCACTGTTAGATATGTTAAATTTTAATTTTTAAATGATACGTGAACGGTAGTCGATAGAAGGAAAATTATTATTAACATTTTATCGACTTTTAACAATAATTAGCAGCCTATCCTTGTTTTAATTACTTCAAAACTAAAACCAATTCGTATATAAATCTATAAGTAATTAAAGTTAATACATTTGAATGGATATTTTCAAAGCTACTATGTAAGTATGTATGTCTACTTCTATTTAGTATTAAAACACCTTTTACTATTTCTAATCCATTCATAGTAAAGGTTGAACGTTAAGTATTGGTATTGGCTTTCAATGAACATAAACTGGAAAAAAGAAAAAAAAAAAAAACTTTTCTGTTTCGGTTGGAAAATGGTTTTTCCTTCGTTTTGCCATAGAATCAATATTAACAGCTATATGTATACGTACGTCCTATATGTATATTGGAAAATAAAAAGCTTTCATTATAAGCTTTCTAAAGATCGAACCAATTTACACATAAGTACCAGGAGCTGTTTTTTTTTCTTCATTTTTTATATTTTTTTTTTTTTTTTTTGCTGTTCATACATAGTTGCAAAGGTGTTGTTGCTTTATTTGAACTTTTAACACTTTGTAGGTAATGTCTATGAAAGAGTTTTTCATTTTGTTGTTGTTGTAAATACATTTTGAACAACATTGTTAGTGTTAATTATGTGTTTTTATATGATTATATAAAAAAGTGTTTGTGTTTACGAGCTATAAAAATGTTTTTAATTTGTTTGTAGTGCTATGGAGTTTTACTTATTCTGAAATTCTAAAGAAAATCAAAACAATCGGATCGGTTCACCATCCGAAGAGTGGAAGTCATAGAAACGTAAATTCGGCTAAGTAATTATAAAGAATTTTGTGTACAATACAGGTATCCCTCCTATAACACGGTAGATAGGTTCCGATATCATTAAGTGTTGTACGAAACTGTGTTGTAGGCGACTAAGAGCAATTACATACATTTTCGCAATTTTGTTATTATGCTAGAGTAAAATCGTGCTATAGTTTACCGTGTTATACGAGAATTTATGCAATTTTCTTTTCGTGTGTTAAACCGCGTTATATGATACCTTGCTGTAGGAGGGATACCTGTACTAAATTAGGTTTTGGCTAATTTAGCACTGGTATAGTACCGGAAAACTGTCGTAAATGTCCTAAATACACATAAAATGTACAAATATTTGAAAATTGTAGAAAGTAAAAGGTGTTTCTATCAATTAGTAGTAAATAATTATGTAGATATGCTCAACCTGCGCACAATTTTTCCTATTTCTACCGGTCAAAGAAGCAAAGGTGATAGAAAAATTTTAATCACTGTGGTTAAAAATCATTTTTCATTTATTTAATTTTAATGATAGGATTTTTTTCCCAAAATGGATGTAACTTAATGAAATAAAATCTTATTTGTGGATTACCTGTGTAACTTAAAACAATTTTTCTATTTCACAAAATTTCTATTAACTTTTACTATTGAATGTTGAAATTGAACGAACATTTTCGAAGCCATAGACGTTTTTCATTGAAGGGAAAAAAGGGGATTTTTACACAAATATAAACACAATCCAAATTTCTATTACATCAAAACAACAATCAATATTTATGGAATTCATGGAATTTTCAGAAAATGTATTTTTTGTTAGAATTATTAGACACACATTGTACATAATAAAAATAGAAAAAAAATATCACCGCTAGAATTTCAAATCTCAATATAGCGGAGACAAATAATTACATTCTAGACAAACATTAATTAAAATCTGCCGCAAATATTTACTACCCATTTGGTTTAATGTAAAATGTTGACTGGAAAACATTCGACAGAGAATGTGGGTGGTGGTGGTATCCTCTCACCTGGGATATTAAGTTTTTATGACAGACAAACCATGCACACAACATTACATAATTATGTGTGGTGTAGATTTTCTACCATTTTCATGTTCTCATTTTTCTTATTTTAAATATTTCGTATTTTTTATCTTACGAATTTACCTCTGAATTTACGATCCGGTACATTGTTTAAAAAAAAAAAAAGAAAACAACAGAACATAAAAAATTCGTTCACACAAGGAGAAAATGTGAAGTGGCAAAAGTTTCATTTTTTCATTTTTTATGCGCGGCTTAAATAGCTTAAGGGAGCGGATGCGTTACAAAAATAGAATTGCGTAAACATGACATTTACCAGTATTAGAATGTTTCAACCAGAAATGTTTATTTTTTTTTCTGTATATATGTCCAAATAAAATTAAGTTTGGATTTCAGCTATTTTTATGTTTTTACGCCTACATATATTGTGTACATACCTATATGTATGTACATATATCTAAACGAGCATTCCATTTAAGATCAGTCAGAAAAATCAATGAATTTTTTATTCTACTATAAATTTCCATTTTCTCCTTTTCAATATAATCAATCCTACATTTTAATAACTTAATTAAAAAAACACCGATAATACCGATAATTGAAAATTAGTACCTACGACCTTCCCTTGTATTTTTTTCAGTATTTAACTTATATTTTAAAAATGGTTGCGATTTGGCTGCGAAATAATTTTTTAGAGTGGTTAATTAAAAAAAAAACCCCCAAGCCCCTTCTATTTTACGACAATGATTTTCTTAAATTAATTTTTTTAAAAATGCCAAAACATGTTTAGTTTCGAAAATCGATTACGCTTGGGCCCCTCAATAATTTATTGAAATCTTAAAATTATGAACAAATTTTTGACTATATTTTTGACTAAGAAGAAGATCTAAAAATGCACAAAAAAAAATTTGGTGCTTTTGCCGTAAAAGATCCATGTTCAAAAATTCGCCCTGTAGTTGGCGAGAAAGAAATACAAGCTTGCTTGTTCGGGATTATTTCGTTAAGTTTATAGAGAACACCACTTTCTAAGCTGGATGGTCACATGACTTACTTTTATTCGTCCAGCAAGTTCTCTCATCGTTACAGGAAGATTTTCGTTCAAAAACAGACTCAAAAAGTATCAAATTAAATTCAAAAATTCACAAAAAAAAATTCGGTGCTTCTTCTAGACTCAGCCACTGATAACCACGCTAAATATTGCCATAAAGGATCCATGTTCGAAAATCCGTCCTGTAGTTGGCGAGAAAGAAATACAAGCTTGCTTGTTCGGAATTATTTCGTGAAAGTTTATAGAGAAACTCACTTTCTAAGCTAAATCACTTTGCCAAGTTTTTTTAAGTGGCGCTGGATGGTCACATGACTTTTATTCGTCCAGCAAATTCTCTCATCGTTACAGCAAGATTTTCGTTCAAAAACAGACTCAAAAAGTATCAAATTAAATTTGTTCCGACCGGCCGGAGAGATCCTTATCTTCCAGGTCAAAATTGCCACTTTTAAACACTGTAAACCGGCATGGCATTGTGACTCACCAATCTTGTTCGAACTATAAACATTTTCAATTTTACTGGCCACCTGACACGTGTTTTTATTTTACCGGAACAAAAACAATAAAATATGGCGTATATGCTCCATCTTTTTATGGCAATATTTGCATAAGAAATAAATAACACAACAGAATTTTGAGTTATGCGCATGTTTGATCTTGTTTAGAGGCATCGAAATGTTGTGTTTTAGAAAATCGCACATTATATATGTTCCAACCTGATAGTTGACCGTTATTTCTTTAATTAATTAATTATTAAAATATTTATAAATAATAAATTAATTAAATAATAATAAATTAATTAAAGTTATTATAAATACTTCTAAATACTTTATAAATATAATATTCGCATAACAATTAGATCTTAAAGTAAAAATAGCTCTGCCATTTTACCCGTAGAATTAAATGGAATGGTCGTATATATACCCAACATCATTCCCTATGTTGCTGTATGTTGATTTTATTATTTTTGTTTTTTAAACTAATTTTCCAATTAACTCCAAACTGTACTGCAGCGGAGTTAGTGAAAATTTGTTTACCGTAATATAAATGGTGTCACAATATTGTTTCGGCTAAATTAATTGGACTGCCAAATTATGCAGTCCAAGCAAACATTTCAAATATAATGATAAAGCTAAAAACCTTTCAAAGTTGCATGATTGTAAATAATCAATCATCCATTATTTATTGGTTATAGATTTAAGTTAAAAGTGCGTGAGTGACAAAAATTTGTACTACTCTGGATCTACTTAAAAATGGATACTAAAAGGATGGATTACAAAATAAAAATGTTAAAATGTTTTTTTGTGTTTGTTTGTTTGCAATCAATTGAATTGTGATCGTTCGCCTATACCGCCTGATATTTAAAATAAATTCTCATATCCGAAAATGGTAGGCTATTGTTTTCGTATATTTTCCTTTCACTTCGATGCAGTGCCGTTAAATTTTCAATAATTCTATCTTTCAACAAAAGTTTCCATCAGGTAGGTTTTTGTTCTTTTAGATGTTTGGAAATGCCTTGAATTTTGATATTAGCCGTGTTTTTGTGAATAATTTGAATATCTACCTATTAAGGTAATCGACCTTTAAACATAACAAAACAAAATTGAATTTTGAGAGAATAAATTCCAATAATTTAACAATAATACATTAAGTATTTAGGTACTCAATGAAATAATATGTAATGTAAAGCACCTGTCAAAACAGTGAATACTGAAGAGTAAAACGAAATAAATTTGAAGGAGAATAGATAGTCACATCCATACTTAATAGGTAAAATGTAAGAATGGATAAGTAGA
>JANSTT010018581.1:0-13506 GCA_026745375.1 Platyura marginata
GCGATAATGCTTACATACTACCAAATTGACGATAAATAGACGATCGTCGCGACGATAATGTTACATACTTCCACTACAGATATCAGTAAGTCGAGAATGGCAGTCAAGGGGCTATTCACAAATTACGTAATGAAATTTTTGCCGTTTAGAAAAAAATTCGTTACGTAACATTTTGAAAAACACGCCCCCTCACAATAACAAACCGTAACAAATTTTCAACCCTTCCCCCCCCCCGGACCGTTACGTAATTTGTGAACAGCCCCCAAGAGTGAAGTTTGCGTTGAAAGAAGAGACGCAGTAAAACAAAATTCGAACAACATAGGATAAATCAAGAGTACTACCCAACAGCGACAGGGCTGAAATCGAGAAAAAAAGTAGCGACTACAGGATACGGACAAAATATATCGCGGACTGGTCTGAAATTTCCGCGGACCGTTGGCGGTTGATTAAGTGTACCCGATTGTTAATAGTAACAATTGTTTAGCAATCAGACTAAAACACATTATTAATACAGGATAAAATGTGCAAATACATTAGGTTAGGGAAAACTAGAAACAAATTAATGGTTGGTCATGTGTGACCAGTTTGAATGCATAATTACCAAAAAAAACACAATACAAACTCACACATTTTCGGTGTTGTGTCACATTAGAACAGTACGTGTGCGATATCTATTCAGTCTAATATATTCTATATATATGATATGATCCTCTCAGTCTCATGTGATGATTTCCATCTCGTTAGATTTTTTCTCAAAATGTTTTTTTCTGTAAAGATTTTTTTCTCTAAATATTTTTTCTCTAAAGATTTTTTTCTCAAAATATTTTTTTCTCTAAAGATTTTTATCTCTAATGATTTTTTCTCCATTATTTATCGAGATATTTTCATGAAAATTGGTATGTTTTGGGAGATGGCCGATCTAATGGCGTTTTCAGTTTTCCGATATTCCTTCATTTAAAAAAAACCGATTACCCTTAAAATTTTCAAAAAAAATTGATATGGGAGGGTTTTTTTTAAGTTTTGTTTTATTGAATAAAGTTTGAAATACCAAAACAATATTTGTTTCATGTAATTAAATTTGGGGAAGCTATTGTTTAACCCTAAAGAGTATAAAAGGGGCCTGTCGAGCCCTGTTGTCTTATCTATTGGAAATCATTTGGCCGCTTTGTAGATAAACAAACAAAACACGTTCTAATAGTTATGACGAAAAGCAAGCTATGACTAGTTGATCGGTTGATCGGTTGATCGGTGTAAGTAGACTAGATAGAAAGATAATGTATCAACCTACTCACTCACTCAGTTCAGTTGTGAATTTTCGTTCAATATTGCTATACTTTTGAAGTGTAGCTGTACAAATTTATGAACAATTTTATTCAACACAATAATAAAGCAATTTTCTGAATTTTTTAAATTCTCAATTTTAAAGAATGACTTAGAAATTGCAAGTAAAAATAAGCTTTTATGTGTATTGTAGTAAGAGGTTTATAAACAGGGCCTGACAGGCCCCTTTTGTGTCTTTACGTTAGTAAAATATTTCGTACTCTTTAAAAAAAATAAATAAATGGTTCCACAATCTTGGGAAAATTTTCTGACGGTTCTGCGAACAAAACTGTTTGGGCAACCCTGCCCTAAACACAGTGACTTCGATGAGTATAATTTTGAAAAACGTCTATTATAAACCGTAAATATGAAAGAGAACGACGACTTCCCACTCTCATGTCATTACAAATAATCTCAATAACCAAAAGAAAAAAAAGTAAAATTGTTCACCAGTACGAGAGTAGGTGGAACTTTACCTAATTTTCAACTTCAACTCGACTATTAACGTTAAATTAACGTTAAACGCTCCATAAAATTTAAAATACTTTTTCTTCTGAAAAATTTCTTTTATAAATATCATCATAGGTACAAATCTTACTGCAGTAAAATTTACATAAGTTATGGTTTACAAAAAAATTTCTTTTTTTCTTTACGAATACTGTGTATTTACATTTTTAATTTATAATTAAATTAATTAATATAATTAAATATACAAATATGATACAATAAATTAACTGATTTACTTATTTTTCATGCTCATTGATTCCATACATAAAATAAAAATTAGAAATACTGTTCAATCGATTTTTTTTTTTTAATAATAATAATTATTGTTAAAAAGTTATTGTTACAAATTATGTATGTAGGTGTAAAGTTATTAAACTGTTTTTATAATTAATTAATTAATGTATGTATGATAAAAAAGTAATAATTAAGGTAAAATTAATGTATTGATCAAAAACTATAATGTATTTAATTTAATCGGTTCGATGATGACAGCCGAAGAGCATGTCAAAAATAATCGAACCACGTCTTAACTGGTTTGATAGTTTTTTACACGCTATTCGGCTGTCATTGTCGAACCGATTATAAATACCGTAAAAAAAATTTGTAATATATAGTAGGTAAACTTAAACTTAAACTTAAATATTCCGGTTCCAACTTATAATTTAAGTAAATTAAGAAAGTAAGAATCTTAATATTAAATAAAAATCTTAAAACTAAATAACAAAAAAACTAATCACAAAATAAATATCATGAAAAAGTATCAAAGAAAATTCTTAAGCATAATCTTAAACAGGCCCAATGACTTGTCCAACTTTACGGGCACGTGACATAAATCCTTTACTGCCATCTGGTCCAATCGGTGTTCGAACCAAACTTTCAGCTTTGTTCGAAGGGGTAGTTATATACCTCGGTGCTGGTACATAGTCACTTATTACAGACGAATTAGATAATCGTCGATCATAACCGGAATCATTTGAACATTTTCGTCCATTCATATATTGATCAATGATAGATGACGGTGTTTTTCTATAGACATCAAATCCACCATTTCCATTCAATGATCCATTCGAAATTTTTCGATCATATTCCGTGTCAAATGAAACGCGTCGACTACCGTCCGATGTATTAGACATTCGTCGTTCGTAATTAATCGAACCATTTGAATAGCGTCGATTATGTTCCGAACATTGTGATGCACGTCGAAATGTTTCCGAACATTGTGATGGCCGTCTAACAGAGCACGGACAAAAATCGGAACAATTCGACGTTCGTCGAAATGGAACATCGGAACAGTTCGATGCACGTCGTGAAACGTCCGAACAAAGTGATGGTCGTCGGGAAATTTCCGATGCCGAACAACTCGAGTAGCCTTCTGAACAATTTGAATATTTTCTTGACAGATCATTATTGCTGGTGATCGAGCAGGTGCTCGAACGACGATTGAAATTGTCAAAATTTTCATTATTATTGGTGAACGATGATCGCCGTTGTTGACATACATAGTGCTGTGGTTCGGATTTGATGAAAAATGCCGAATTATTACGTCGGAAATTGTTGTATTTGTAATCATCACCCCCACGACTTCGTTCCATGTCGCTGTGACTGTTATATTTGTAGTTTTCAATTATTTTCGAAACGGTTGCCTTCTTTCCGGTCTTTTTCTTTGGAGCGATCATTTCGAAAATTTGCATTCCATCCAAATTTAAGGCATTTCTAGCCGATTGAGATTCGGTAAATTCAACCAGTGCACAATCACGATGATGCAATTCTGGATATTTATTGATAAATTGTCGTACATCGGCTGGAATTGAACCACCCGGACGAAGTATTCGTATCAAGGCGATTTCGCCACATTTCGAAAAGAGATCCGATACTTTTTCGATTGTTACCTTTGCCAATGGAAGATCGGTGGCAACAACAGTGCGAGATGGCATTGTTTCATCAAATGCCGGTAATGGTTCCAATCGTCGAACTTTTGTCCCGAGATCATTCACCTCAACATTAACACTTTTCAATTTAATTGCATAGCCAACGACACGCCAGTCTTTCACAATTTGGCGTACACGCTTAAAACTCGAGATCAATTTAAGGCTAACAAATCCTTCTTTGTTGCGTCGTACATGCTTCAGCAAAAAGGCATCTTTCAGTATGTTCTCATTGGAAAAGTAAAATTCTACTTGGGTAACGATTTTTTCTGCCAAATCCTCGTCAGGTATTTCAATTGGTTCCATTGTATCCATTTCATTTTCCTGATCACTTTTTGGCACTTGAACATCACATCCAGAATCCTTTGCATTTTCATCGGACGACAATCCATCGGAACTGTAACCGGACGGATTTGATGATTCTTGTGAATTGCGACGATCAAACAACATTGATACATCACTATCAATAGAATCTTTTGTATCACAGTGTTTTAAAGGTGGGTGATATGGTATAAATTCAGGGATCTCATTAATTCGATCGATATCAAGTAGCCGAGTAGTTTTGTATGTTTCTTGATGTTCGAGAATTGTATGATTGTCCATCATTAGTGGCGATAAATGATCTTCTTCTTCTTCGCTATGTAGTGGCACTTCTTGTAATTCATCAATATACGGTTTAACGGATTCCTTAATAATTGTTACTGATGCTTCGGCCAAATTTAATGGGGATTGTCGTTCAGTTGGGATATTCGCACCTTGGTTACAGTTGATCTGGAAAAAATTTATTTATTTATTATTTACATTTGTTTTTTGGCTAAATTATTGAAAAATTGTTTTTTACTAATAATAAAACTTTTCGAAGGAATTCACTTTGATTAAGTTACGATTTCCGTAAGTCTTAAGGAGATAACTACAACAACAAGATTAGAAAGAGAGCAATAATTAAGAAAGAAAACAATTCAATTTACTAAAATAAAAAATGATTAAAAGTCCACAATTAATTTAAAGTTTTAAAGGCTGCAGGTTATACAAAATTTATATCAATAATAATTTTTCACGCATGCTCAAAATTTGACTTCACTAAAAATGATCCCATACACAAACTTTTGAAACTGAAACACATTCAAGGGGCTCTAGAAATGAACGAACATGCAACTAGCGTTTTGTACAAGTACCGTTTTGGTTGTGTGAAATTAAAAATTGCACGTAACGATAAGAAGAAACAAATCTTTACGTAAGTGTTTTTTTAGCGAATATTATTGAATTATGGCTTGGTCATCAGTATCGAGTTTTAGAAATTTGAACATTTAGATCACACATGCAATAAAGATGGAAAGAAGGAAAGAAAGTTTTATTGAATTTTTTGCACATTGAAATGAAAGAAGTTTAAAGCCAATAAAAAATGAAAAAGAAAATAGACTGGAGTAGTATGTGGGAGGTAACGAGGGTCTGTTAATTAATATGGTAAAAGATTTTAAAATTATATTAAAGTGAATTCCTCAAAATGCATTCCAATTAATTTTCTACAAAATAAGTTATCAAAAATAAATTCAAAAACAAACTTAAAACGTACAAATGCATAGTAAATGAATGAAATAACTTATTGATTAATATACCACCCATTAAAATACTATATTTAAAAATTTATATATATATATGCATAGGTATGGAACGTATGCACCTAGGTAACTACTATAAATTATATATTATATAAAATATATACACACCTCCGTTAAATTCCTCTCTCGATTTGTTGTCGGTGCGACTGCAACTGCGACAACGGCTAAAGTTGAGACACTTTCACTTTCATCGCCATTTACAATTCTATTTCGGACGACGCTTTTTTCATTACTGCTGAACTGAATCAAGTCCGTTGCTATTTGTGTCGATGACATTTTTTCTTTTTTTTCCACACAGATTGTTTCCCTCTATTTTATTATTATTTATTTTTATTTTTATTTAATTTTTTTTTTTTTTTTGGATCAATAAATTTTAATTAATTTAATTTTGATTTGCACAGCCAATTAAAAAAAAAAAAATCACGCGTAATTTTTTTTAAATAAATGTAGATAATTGTTTCGTTTTTTTCTTCTTTTTGCTGCTTAGGTGTAATTAAATAATTTATATTCACTTGATGCAGACGATTTAATTTTTAATTTAATTGTAATAGAAGACGAGAAAAAAAACAAAAAAAAAAAAATTGTTTAATACTGTTCATGCAAAACGTTTTTGTGTTACTTTCACGAAATCACTCAATTGTAGATGGTAAAAGTCTTTCTTTAAGATTTTCTTTAGATATTTTAATATATCGTTACTGTTCCACACTGTATATATTTATATAGATATATAGATATATTTAATCACACTAATAGTTTTTGTTTTGTTCACTTTTAATTGTTCGAATCTATTCCACCAACAATAATACAGCTACTGCCACTTATTTTTATTTAATTTAGTTTTTAAGTACAAATTGTCTGCCACGTTTATTACTTATAAATGATTGCAAATGGTTACGAAGGACCTAGCTTTATATACGTTTTTTTTTTAATTATAATCTTCTCAAAAAATATGAATAAATGACGCGATGAAAAATATTGAAAGAGACTTTTCCAGTATAATGAAGAAGAAGAAAAACAAAAATGCGTTCACTTTCTAACCCCCAAGTAGTTGTAATGTAACTTTAGCCAGTAATTTGCGCTAGCTATACACTACAGTTTATGAAAGACTGAAATAGTGCAGTGAATTGATGCCGGTTTTATAGTTTCACCTCCCACTATTCCACCACCTCTTTTTTTTCGCATATACTCGTCGTACATATAATGGTAGAGAATTATTATTACGTTGTTGTACCGTCAAGGGAAAATTAAATACAAATTTTTCTTTTATTGTGTATATATATGTTGACTTCTTATACACGTTTTGTTGTTGTTGTTGTTGGTATAGTTTTTTTAGAGTTTAGTAGAGTTTGATTAAATTTCTGTATATATATACCTGGCAGTTAGTGTATGTACATATGTAGATATGTATATCGGTACATTATTATTACTCATATGTGAACATTGTACAAGTATTTATATTATATTATTATTATATTGATTGAAAATTTTCATTGGGCTTAATATTACATACGATACATTCAGATGTACGTAGACCTACCTATATGTAGTATAATATTTGCATTACGTGTTTTCAACGATATTCTGTGTTTATTGTTTTTCATATATAGGAGTTTTATTTTAAGTTCATTGAATTATGCAAAACTAAATCGGATATAATACCTACATATACTTAATGTAGGTACATACATGTTTATATTATAAATGTATGTAAGTATATATGTATGTATGTACACTAGTCGTAACATATCATATCATGCGTTTGGATAAAATGTTTTAAAACGTCACCACCACATTACTAAACATAAGTACGGTGGAATAAATTTAATCAATTTGAATTTAAGACAATCCACAGTTGGTTTTTATTCGGAATAAAATGTGTGCCGGTGTTTTTCTTTTCTTATTAAATATAAAAAATTTCTGTTAAAAATCTAACATCTGATGCAACATTTTGTTTCTATTCGTAATATTGATGTTTTGAAAAAAAAAAAAAATAATTCGGATATTCTTTCTGTAATATGATAGTAGTTGACGTGGAATAAGGTACCTGCGGGTAATAAGGCAATAAATATTTTTGTAAGCCTATTACAGTCACCATAAATTTAAAATAAATGTGAAAATATGATTAACACCAGTAAATCTACTAAAATCCCTTATGAGTCTATGAGAATCATCGTATACGTTAACGTAAGTGTATTGACCCAACGAAATTAGGGTTAAGAAATTTTTTTAAAAATACATTAAATGAAAAAAACGATTATAAAATTACTAAAAAACACCTTTAAATTTTTAAGAAATATTAGTATTTGAGTGACAGTATGTTCAATTTACGATATCTACCACGTTTCTGACGGCAGCGGGCGCGCAGCCGATGCACAATATCACCGCCATCTTAAATTATCAGTCCGTGCTTTAGAAACGGTGACGTATTCGTTTTAGAGACAAAAATTGAATTCTTTATAGTGCAATAAGGTTAGACTTTAACGTTTAAAAACCTCGAAGAAACTGGTTAGAAAGCTGAGTTTCTCAGAATATGTTCCTGAAATATTCCTCTATCAGAATACCATTTTTTTGATTTTGGTAGTAAATAAAGAAATTGGTCTCCCAACGAAAAAAAGCTTGCAAAAAAAGTTTTTTTTTAATTTCTCCAGATTTTCTTACAAGATTTTTATGGGACTTTGACATATTCTGAGAAACTCAGCTTTCTAACAGTTTCTTCGAGGTTTTTATACGTTAAAGCCTAACCCTATTGCGCTATAAAAAATTCAATATTTCTACCTCGTTTTTTCACGTCATCGACGAAAATATTGTCTACATTACAGCATGGCCTGGTATTTTCAAGATGGCGTTGACAATATGTGTGGAGTTTTAATTTATGGACGCGCATTTTATATGATTTTGGCTTCGAAGGCCTTATTACCCGACAGGCTTTATTACCCGCAGGTACCTTATAAAACACTTGTACTTTGTACAGAACTAAAAGAGTTGAATTACCATAAATAAGCGGTTTGAGAAGTTGATGAACCTTACCAGTCGATCGAGTTCCAATTATCTATACATATAATAATGATATCATTGTCATTTTGAAAACTGCTCATTGTTTGTTATCTTAAGGAATTGTAACAGTGACATATCCACGTAAAATGAATTGCTGTCACCTCTTGTAGATTGGATTTGGAATATTAAATTGAAAATAGAATCAATGTGATTATGATTACAATGGACTATCAGGATTGAGATTACTTTCTTCAATTTGACTGTGACTGCTCAATCCAGGTTATATTTTTCCTCTTCTTGTCTCGGCTTTATATATAAATATTTGGACTTTTGGACTCTATTCGAGCATTTAACATTCATACAGCTCATATGCATTCACAGTGTCAATCATGAGTATCGAGTGTTCAGGATTTTCATGTTTTCTAATGAAAAGCGTTTTACATTGACAAGCTTTTTTCGCAAAAGCTTGAAAATAATGAATAAAAATGTGGAACTCACATAATTTGGGCTAGCAGCCACTGTGCTAATAAGTCTCTTAAAGAGACATTATCACTAATACCTGTTGGTCCGAGGACCAATTTAGAAATAATTTTTTATAAAACTGCCATCAGTGCTGCTTCAAAGCATAATAAATGCTTAATGGATGATCATTTTGAATGATCTTTTACTCGATCATCTTATGATTTCTTAATTAGTTCTATTTTCTAATAATTCGTATAACGTAACGTTTTAAGACGTTTTAAGCTGTAATGGCGAAAAATCCCAAGTGTTCAGAAATTGTATTTGACTGAAGAAGATTAAGTTGATGATTCGATCTGTGATCGATCAATTTACCAAACGGAATTCGTGTTGGTGAATTTTATGTTTTCCCTAATAGCTATGTTAATTCAAATTAGTGATGCCCAGTCTTGGTCTTGCACACAACACAAGACCAGGACTCTTCCACAAAAACAAGACCGAAATCAAGACCAAATGTGCAAGACTAAGACTTAATGTGGAAGACCAAGACCCAATGTATAAGACTAAGACTCTTCTACAAAAACAAAACCAAGACATCTTTTACAAAAACATGACCAAGATCAAGCCAAGGCATCTTCTACAAAAACACTAACAGGAATACTGTGGTCTTGGTCTTGGTCTTGCGCTTGTTCATCACAAATTCAAATACTTCTTAAAAATGTTGATGATCCCAATCAGATACTCTCTCTAGACTTTACATAAAATAATCTTTTGAACGATATCAGCAACAATAAAATTACAGAAAGAAATTATCTACATAATTCTACATAATAATAAAATTAATTATTGTTTGTTTTGTACTTTTGGTCAGGGTTATTATCCAGCCAGACTTATGTACATACATATATTATTATGTATAATCTATTCGTATTATACATAATAATATATTCATGTACATATAACCAACTGTGTGGCACACTGCACTTGCGCGATGCATTTTATTACTTCTTTCCGACGTTTCGCGGTTGAATGCTCTTGGCCTTCCGCTCAAAATTTCCTAGAGATTTTACTTAATTCCTATATATGCTTTTATAATCATCAATATTATACCTACAACATTAAAATATTTAAATATTATTAATATACCAGGCACACACCAGTGTCGAGAGATGCTGATTAATGAGATAATGTGATAATTTTACTTTGACCTTGAAAATATTAGGTGAATTTCAAAGATTCCGATTTTGTTTTTATGGTAATCATGTATCGTTTATCATTTTGTAGTCGTTTATTATATTTAGCAGTAATATTGAGTGGTTTTGAGATCAGTTGGTTTTATAGAGGTGAACAAAAAAGAAAAAAAAATTGAGAAGAATTATAAAGACAATGAAATCTTTTTAATGAGGGTTTTCCGGTATTGGGAGTGACATCAAAAATCAATGGAATATAATTTATTTGTTCAATCATTTAAATTGTAAAGGTTAAAGACCTTATAAGGACAATTTAAATAATTCTTGAACATGGTGCAAACTAGGTGCTGTACGAGGATGTTTTTGTTAGAAATTGTTCACAGACTACTATTTACATTTATCTACAATGTACATTGTTTCGGAAGTTTTACTGTATCCAATAAGACCATAATTAGTGCAATTTGTTTTAAACATTTAAACAACAGAAACATTTTAAATCCATACCACCTTTTTTCACACAGTTTGCACATTTCGTCAACATTTAGCATTTATCAGAGAAAAAAAAAATTGTTCCATACTTTATGGTTGCATTCTATCGAAATCCGAACAATTCGTAAGAAAGGTAATGCGTAAGATATTACAGGTACGGCTCCTAACAATTATAAATATTTTAAGTCTATTCGTGTTTACTTTAGAACTTTTACT
Organism: Platyura marginata; assembly: GCA_026745375.1. NCBI lineage: Eukaryota > Metazoa > Arthropoda > Insecta > Diptera > Keroplatidae > Platyura > Platyura marginata. The sequence goes on from JANSTT010018581.1 coordinate 10,720, forward strand.
ACTCTTCCAAACCAAAGTACATATAGGAAAATTTATTTTTTAAATATACATACACCTGGCACCAACAGCAAATTTATTTACAACCAAAAAATTTCAGAAATTCACGGTAAGATTAACAGTTGATTAATTTATATCATTTAAATAAATCATACTTATAGTTTAATCTCACACAGTGTCTTGATAAAAATCAAGTACAAATGAAGAATATTTGAAGAATTTTTGCGCAAACAAAACATAAAAGCCACAAGCGTGACAATAAATTATTTAAATAAAATTTTTCAAAGAAAATAACCTTTAAATGGTTTAAATGGTAGAGAGAACTCCCGCGCGATTTTTAATCTAACCTGTTTCAAATCGTGGGCAAAGAATTCGATGCCATTGCATTCGATGATATGGGAGCGAATTCGATGCTAGGGAATTTAATCTTGGGAATTCGATGCTGAGGAGTGTTTTCGTTTTTGAAACATCATGCATTTTTTTTTAGTACCAATTTTATTTTAAGCTCGCATCCATTAAAATGTTTGCATTTCTAGTAATTATCGATGCTATGGCATTCGAATCATTCGATGCTAAGGAATTCGATACTAGAAAATTCTATGATAAGTAATTCGATTCTAGGGAATTCGATGAAGGTGTGTTCTTGTTTCTGAATCAAAATGGTTTATTTTAAGTAAAAGATTTAAGTTTTTTTGAATTTTTGAATCATACTTACTCTAAAAATAGTTAAAAATCAACAATCAAATTTATTTGACAATAGGCCCTAACATCAATTTTTTTAAAAATGGTTTTTTCTATGAAATTGGAATATTCTACACTATCTGGCAACACTATTTCACTAAATTTCACGAAAAATTATGGTTTTTCCCCACTTTTCAAACGGCCTCTATCATATCTCTTCTCTGATGTGTAGTGTATTTTTTCTCTCCTGAAAAATTTCGAAAATTAGGGTATGGGTCTATTGTCAAATGGTCTAGGACAAAATCCACCTTGATCATTTTTTTTAAAGCGGATAAAACCTGCCTGGAGAAGGAGATTTCTGTCCAGGAGGGGGGTTGATTTTTGTCCAGGGGGAATTTGTCCGTCTTACAAAAAAAATTGTCAGGTAGGATTTTGTCCGTCTTATAAAAAATTGTCAGTGGGGATTTTATCCGGGGGTGGGAGATTTTGTCCGTTTGCAATCGTTAAATAACCATCGATATAGAAAATCTTCGAAGTTTTATTCATATATTCCAAAAAATTAAATTTCCCGGTAAATCGGTATAGCGAAAACCGGTAATTTTGGGTTCCCTACTCCTAATAGAATTTACAACATGTATTTACAAAAGATTTTCAAAAAACTGACCGAAAACAAAGATGGATATACACAATTTTGGCTAAATGAAAAAGATGATTAATTTTTAAAAATGTCTAAAAATTACCAAAATCTGAATATTAAACTTTGCAATAAGACTATTTTTATTACGTCAAGTATATTTTTGCTTAATGACGAAACCAATTGAACATAATAACCTATTTTATTTTATTGATTCGATTAATAATATTATTAATTTAAAAAAAAAAAAAAACGAAATAAATTGTAAGAAATTCAATTTAACTTCATATTTAGGTGAATCATATTGAGAATTCCTTGAATTTTAATTTTGTCGCAATTAAAATTATTAACTCAGATGTAGACTATTGACACAAATGGATATTCTTACTTAAAACAATGTAGGTTTTCAATATTAAAAACAAATATTGTTTTTTTTCTTCACTAATATGATGATGATGATAACACTTGTCGATTGCGCACGATATCCCATTATCAAAAACACAATTGTTTTGTTGTCATGTAAAAAAAGAAAGAAAAAAAAAACAAAACGTAAGTAATAACAAAACAAAAATAAATAAAATAAAAAATTCATATTTTATACTTTATATGTAGTATGTAAAAATATATAGATATTAGGGCGGATCGAAACGTACTTTTATTGAAATCGATATCGCTATAGTGCGGAAAAGTTGCGAATATAGTGATTTCAAAAAACTTTGTATTTTAATTTTTTTTCTTTTTTTAAAAATTTTAATTCTTTCAGTCTCCCCAAATCTCTTGAAGAAAATCTTTCAACTGAAAATAAACCTTTTTTGGTAAATAAAACATAAGAAAACCTTTTAAAAAGCACATAAAACTGATGAATCTTATAAAAAATTCACATGCCACACAATTTACTAACTGATTTTCTCAATACTTTAAAACCTTTCAGGCTTTTAGGGGGCTCTAAATGAAAAAAATTTGAGAACAATCCTTATAGTTTTTTTTTCTAAATATTATTTAGCAACTTTTCCGCACTATTTTTTTTTTAGGAAATTAATCAATCCCCTCTGGAGGCTTTTCGTGATTTCCCTCGGTGAGGGAAAGGCTGATCCTAGATATTGAAGTTTGCTGCGGACTAGTGCTTCACATTCACATAGGATGTGTTCTGCAGTCTCTTCTTCTTGTGTATGGCATAATCTACATGTGTCGTCTGTAGTGATTCGTAGTCTGTGTGTAGATGTTTATTAAGCCTGCAATGACCAGTAAATTATCCCATCACTAGGCGAATTTGGTTTCTTTTCAAGTTAAGCATTTTATTCGTCAGTTTAATAGAGTAGTTGGGGAGAAATTTTTTGGAGTATCCTGCACCCTTCAATATTTTTCCAGTTTTCTTGTACTTCTTGCATAAATCATTCTTTGAGACTAGTTTTTATCGTGGTCATTGACTTTCCGCAGAATTTAAAGTCAGTATAGCAGCCTTGCTATCAGATAGA
>JANSTT010018582.1:0-13504 GCA_026745375.1 Platyura marginata
TGAGTATTAAGGGGCGTTACAAACTCCGTACCAAAGTTATAATACCCTTCGATTAACATCATACGGGTATAAAAAGTGACCAATATGGATTTGATTAATTTTAATTTTATTGAATTAGAAAATAAAAAATAAGAGAATAAGACACATAATATGTATCAGTAGGTATGTGGGTAGGTATGAAGATTAATCCCCCTAAAGTGTTTGAGTTTGAGTGAAAGTATAGACATTTTAATGCAAAACCCAAACCACCCACTCATAGTTTAAACACAGACCCAATAATTAACCCACAATGCTTTTCATTGACTTTTTCATTTTACTCAATATGGACATTAATCAATTTTCAACTAATTGACAATCACGTGTGAAATTGATTTTCGTTCAAATATGTAAATTTATCTAATTCTTAAGTAGAAAATTTTCATATTTATTAATTTAATTATTACAAGTTAGAAGTCCTTTAATTGTTGTAATATTCCAATAAAATCCTATATGCAAATTGTACAGAATAACCAAATTTATTGTTCGAATTTTAGTTGCATTGCCAAAAACTATTATGCTACACGGTGTTTCGATGGCGCCCCTTATTCATAAACTGTGGAAAATTTGTCGGCATTAAAGAAACAAACCAAATACAAGCTCTCTATACAGATTGGAAAATTTCATTTTACACCAATCTATTGAATTTTAATGTTCAAACAAAATTTATAATTATTTGCAGTATCGAAACATAAATTAATATTAAACACATAATAATTTCAATATTAAACAATATAATAATTATTGTTGTAGAGTAGAGTAAAATCGTTTAATTGCAGGTTGTATTAAGAAAACAATGCGCGAATAGTAATCAATATTATTATTATTGAAGAGGAATGCAATGGAATTTGATTATTTAATTATATAAATGTAGCTAATAAATTTATGTTGTAACAAATATGTTAAATATACATGAAATATGCTATGTAAATAATAGATATGAAAATGACTAGTAGGTAGGGGTGATTAAAGATTTAGTAGTGCCATGTGCATGCATAGGGTTACCAGGTCGGTATTAAAACAAATTAAATCTTTTATTATAAAAGGTGTTTTTTTAAGAAGAGTCGGAAAATAAATTTAAATAAAAACACACTACATTGACTATTGATCGAAAAAATTCTTTTATTTGTAAGATAATTCTTGATCATTTATGTTTTAAAGATTATTTTGGACATATGAGACCCGCTAATGGCAGTTACAAGGCGTAATCTGGAAATTCAATTTTTGACCACTTTTTCCATCTAGGGCAGTATATCCGCAATATAACGTCGTGTGTTGGCTTCCAAAGCATCAATCGTTGCTGCTTAGTCCGCGTAAATAAGCGATTTCATATACCCTCTCAGAAAATAATCGAGCGGCGTTAGATCGCAAGATCTTGGTGGCCAATTGAAAGGTCCATTTCTTATTTCTTTTTAAATAAAAATCACATTGACACTTAAAATTTTTTTGAATCTACACGTAATTAGAGACCAGTTGGTATTTTAACCGTGTGATGGCGCTATGAGCTTGTATGAATACTTGAATAAAATAAAACAAAATGCCAAAAATAGGACAATTTAGTAATTTCGGCTGAATAAATTTTTTTTTTAAATCAAATTTCTTTTAAATTTCCTTTGTAAATAATTTCCCAAATATAAAAATCGTCTAATATATGGTTGTAATGTAGGTACTACCTAAGTTGTTATATTATGTGGTAGATTTTGTAAATGTATGCTATCCCTAAAGCACAGTTGTACAAAAACAGCATCAATCCACCAGTCGCAGTCCCCATTTTTCATTTCATTCATTTAAAATTTAATCTCATTATACAGCCCCCCTGAACAAAAGTTGTTTAGTGAACGGAAATGAGACTATTTTCTAGTAATTGACAAAATGTTTCATCAAAAAGCTTATTTCGATTTGTATTGACTATGATAATATGGCAAAATCGAAAAATAATTTCGATAATTCTTTTTGTACAAACATGTATTGTATAAACATGCAGTTACAGAGAGTACATTGTATCATATATGGATTTATGTAAGTATGTATGTAGGTAGACAGTGTGGAATTGAGTGAACACAATTTTAAATTCCGGTAAAATACTTATAATAATTTTTCATTGATTTTAAAGAAATGCCGATGTCAGTTAAAATTTCATCATGGTTACGCTGAACGGACCCATTTACATAATACTATACCAAAGATAGGTGAACGACATCATATATTTAAGTGTAGGAACAATGAGCATTGAAATAGATCGTGTCAATTAAGTTTTACCCATTCCAAACAGCGTTTGCTAATTCAATTATAGAACTTTCTAGAGATTTGTAGAGTATACCTATACTGTTAGCCCTAGACACAATATCATCAACATATCCAAAGTTACACTCAACTCTTTAAATAAACTAATCACTGTTTCTTATCGGAATAAATAAAATTTTCCTAGGAAGCTATATGGAAGAATTCATGTGGTAGCGAAACCAAGAACGATCCCATTTGATTAGATTCTTGGGGATATTGCTGATTTCTGCCTTCCGAATGTTGTTTTTATAGTCAAATTAACCGACGAAATGGCTCAGTGGATTTAGTGTTTGCCTTTGGATCGGGAGGTCCCGGGTTCAACTTGGGTAAAACATGAAAATGTTTTTCTCTTGTATATTAATTTGAATCTGAGGGCGAGTGGTTGGATTGCTTTTAAAAAATAGTCTGATAATGGCATTATTAAAAAAAATAAAATAGCTTCGCTTAAATGGCGGTGAAATAGCGAGCATTTATAAGGTTTCCGTAAAAGGAACACCTCAAGTGTTCATTTTTCCACAAAAAAAGAGATCATCAGATCAATTGAGAGAAATGTAACTGGAGTACTATACAATAGGTCTAAGTAAAGACCGTAACGTAGGTGATTCATAAAAAAAATCACCCTCCTATCAAAATCAAGGTCAAATTATGAAAGAAAATTTAGTATTTTTGAATACGATTGTGGAAAAAAATATGCAATCCACCAATCGATAAGGACCAACAAATTTCCTAACCAATTTTTTCTTATAAATTTTGTCGAACGTTTTTAATATTGAAGAAGAATTCCATTCCTGGTTAAAAAGCTGTCTCGGAATTTATGAAAGTACAACGGTTAATACTTTATCAACTTATAAGTAAAATGGTTCTCAAATAGTGAACGAAGAAAATTAACTTCGCCTCATGACAAATGCCAAAAATGAATCCATAATCCAAAATCTTTACTATATATTGATATATTTGAAGCTTAAAAGCTCATCAAAGGACGCCAATTGAAAGTAAACATTTTGCAGATGTTTAAGCTAATTAATTAAAACGATTTAACAAAAAATCTCACAAAAAAACTTTCGGATTATGATTCAGATTCAAATTATCTGTGTTTAATAGATATACAATGTATGTATGTGTATGTATTGAATACTATAAAACATACCAACCGTATAAATTATTATAAGAATAAAGTTTGGTTTTAAAACTCTATGCAAATCATTTTACAAAACATTTGTTTTAGACTAATTGATGTTACTTGGAATACAAGTATGATAATGTTTTGAGAATGCTTGGAATAATAATACAAATTTAATTGGAAATTTGCATAATGTTTCGATAGTTATAAGGTTTTGAGTTCTCAAACCACCATTGCATGGACTTCAATTTATATATACATAGTAATAAATAATTCAACAGAATAGTTTTAAAGTATCAATAAATGAGCGAAATTGATTAGTAAGTATCTAAGTATCTATATATGTACAAATATATCATAATGATTAGTAGTATCCAAATTTTTTTGAAGAGTAGGTATACAATTAAGATTAAATGAATACAATTTACCATAATAATAATATATGTAATGTAATTAAACGCTACATCTATAACATACTAATACGATAACGACGTTTAATATAGAGGTAACTATCCAAATGATTGAAATGAAACACTATTCGTTAAAGATCTTTTGCATAGAGTGGTACATATCAGGCCGAAGAGTTAATTGGGTATGTGTATATTTACCTACTTCTGCCAGTTCAAGAGTCCATAATGAATTTGCAAGTGGCAACAAAACAAGCAAAATGTATAATATGCATCGTAAATGTTTAAATTCAATATTCGTATATTCAAACAACATGTTCCTAGCCAGTTTATATAATAAATAATCGAAAAGGTAAATAAGATAAACTATTGCCATTATTATCGAAATTCAGTGCAAGCAATAAATGCAAATGTAAGAAATAAATTGAATATTGATAAAGGCTGGGTGGTCGTATGTATCCGCTTTACTACATATATTTTATTGTAGTTAAAGACCAGTGTTGTTTGTATGTAGCTTTTTTTTCTTCTCTCTCTCTTTCTCTCTCTCTCTCTCTTTATCTCTCATGATTTCTAATATTAACAGTGCCATGTTGTCAAACATTATTCGGTCTCAGAAACAAATTTTAATTTTTTCTCATTTGATTTGTAACTGAAATATGTCTTCCGCTTGTCACTTATCTTATCATATATGTTGGCTTTACACTAATCGAAGCACTTCTTCTCCGCATTTAGCATGAATTGATTATATAATAAATAAAAAAATCTGGCAAATATATTTCTGCAAAATGGACATTCAAAATCATATTGATTTGTAATTTAAATAAGACTTTTGCTTGTGAATTATCATATGTGTTGTCTTAACACTAAACAAAGGAGAAGTGTTGCCTCCACATTTGGCATGATTATATATAAAAAATAATAAAATCTGGCAAATATATTTCTGCAAAATAGACATTCAAAATCATCAATTATATTAATAAATTATCAAGCGCTGAAATAAGGCAAAGTCTAAAAACTATATTTTTGATTTAAAATCAAATAAAAAGAAATGAATTTTATAAAAACCTCGGACACACATTTCTAGAACTCCTAAAATTCCTCATTCAGTGTAAATGAATGTCTAAAAAAAAATTATCCGAATTTAATCCATTTTGAATTTCTGTGAATCTAATAAATGTTCACTACACGCATCCCTCGTATAATGCGGTTTCACTACAACGCAGTTTTAAAATGGCGGACGGCTCTTGATCAACGCGGTTACAGTTTCGAATAACACGGTCTTAAAATTTTCAAATAGATTTTGATTTTTTCACTTAAAATATTCTTTAAAATAAAAAATATTATAATATATGAAGCTCTATGGTTAACACTATGCCTAAATCTAAAATGAAAATTATTGAGAATTAGTCGAATTAATTGAAAACCATTCAAACTCAGCTGAAAATTCATTCAAAATCATTTAAATTCAACTAAAAATTGACAGTTGAGTTTATTTTTTAAATATTTTGGAATTCAGTTTTTTTTAACCCTACCTTTTCTATAAATTCCTTGTCTTGTATAGCGCGAATTGTTATACGAGGGATGGCTGTAATTTCTTTGATGGGTAAAGCTATAGGCACAATGCACCGCACCGTTCCGCTCAAATTTAGCATTTAGTCACAATGACGCCGTTTCGTTCCGACAATATCAAAATAATAAACCAAATTCCAAAATATTAAAACCAAAAAAATACAAAAACAGTGTATTGTAAATGGTTAAAAAAGTTTATTTTCATTGCTTATTTTCTCAAATCGAATAAAACGTATCACTACACAATTTTAAAGGCTAAATTGAGGTAATGTGTTCCGTTCAATTTTAATTTTTGCCAACTTTTGATGTACCGTTCCGTTCCATTCCGATCATTGTGACATACCTTCCGTAAACCCTATGCTTTTGCATGTATGTTGAAATTTTCAATATTTAAAAACGAAACGGTGCGGCGCATTGTACCCGTAGCTTAAGTGACACTACAGAAAGGTTCAGTTACTTTTTTTTCCTGGAAGGTTAGGGGAAGTGTAATTTTCTTTTTTTTTCGTTTTTGAAAATCATTGTGAAACTAAATCGATGATATATTTTTGTTTTTTTATTTCTTTGACTTTTATACTAGACTGTTATATGTATTTGTGACAAGTGTATGTACTTATGTAAAGTTTGCCAACAGTTTTTTTTATGTAAGAATTATAAAATAGTCAAACAAAAAAATTGACAAAATTAGTATACAAAACTATAGCGTAAAGAAAAACTACCCATTTTATATAACCAGCAAAATGTCTACTTATTCTATTGTTTGAATTTTCTTTTTTAAAAATTTTCCCAAATTCAATTTCGCGAGCGCTTCATGTACTTATGGCAAAAAAATATACAAAAACCAAAAAAAAAAATAAAAAATAAAACGAAGCATAAAACATTCGCAGAATGTCCTCGAAAGCGTTTTCATTTATTTAGCAACCCCCATAGTATTAGTCTATATATACGGTATGGCAAGTGGACCCCATGAAAAAACATTGATCCTATTTCCTCATTCCCGAATGTACTTTCTGCTGCATCTCGCAAATAATTTGAATTTTCGGAGGTGGAAAATATAAAAAACGCATGTATGATGAACTGGAAAGGGGTGAGATATACCACCTATACAATTTTTTTGTTGTTGCTTTTATTTTGGTGAATATGTATAAATGGTGGTGGGTAAGGGTGGCTTTGTGTTTGTGTGTATGTCTTTTGGGTGTTGGACAGATCAAATTAATTTCCTGTTTTCTATATGGACTTTTTGTTATTTTTATGGGACCGTAATGCATTTTACATATAATTTTACGTGCACAGGGGAAAACATTTTTGTAAAAATAAACAAAAAAAACATTCTCGTCGGATTTTGTCTCGTGGAAAATAATCATGATTTAGTGTGATACAAAAAAAAAATGAAAATAAAAAGAAAAACCAGGTAAATTGTGTATGTATGCATTTTACAGTTTTCTAATAATGTTATTGATCAGACTTTACAACACCCCAGCACTGGTGGATGTTGGAGATAGTATATGGAATCCAATTGGGTATTGAAAAATGGTCATATGTATAGTTCATAGTATTTGCATAATACATATATGTATGTATATAAGTATTTATGTACATACACATGTTGAAAACATATTTAAGAAGGTCTTTAATTTAGATTTTTTTAAAAGGATTCAAGGATTTAATATATTATAACTTTACGTCATCACCTACATATATCTTTGTATTCGATTTTCATGCTGTAGACTTTGTGCCATCGCAACCAATTGTAACGTTTAATCTATTGCACTATGATGCTCGCATATTATTAGAGAAAATATGCTCCATGACGAATGCATTTAAACATCACACTTATGTATATATACAAAGACACATTTAATGGTTCTGCATAAAATTAAATTTAACATTTTTTTTTTGTAGTTATTTGAAATTTTAAAAATTCAAAATAATTTTATTCTAAGGGAACAATTGTGGTGTGGTGTGTTTTTAAAGCTTACCATCGACAATTGTTTATCAGACTCTAACCAATTTCTTGAACATTAAGAACCCAATTTATGAGTGCGTCACCTTTCTTACGCTTATAGTAAAATTAATTATTGATTTTGTTTACTATACACCATAATTCCATTGGTCTTGTACCGCCTATATGGTATATATATATATATATATATTACTTTCATCTTGTACAGTTGTACACAGTACAATGCCAAAAAAAAAAAGAAAAAAGAAAAAAATACAGACAAATTCAAATGCAATTCCTGCTGCTACTGCATAAACAAGATTTATGATTTTTAATATTTGTATTCAGATTTTAATGAGCTTAGGCAAATTGATTCCATAATAATTCAGCTCGTGGCATTATCATTAATAATAATTTAAATTATTTTCAAATCAAAAGCAGAGCTCTTTACATTCTAAAGTATTACTTTCTGCTGGTAGTTAAAGTTTATGATGACAAGTAATTTTAAAACAGTGGTATTGAAAATTGCTTATGCAAATTTGTATTTTTTAATAAATCATATGATTTCAAGTTATGTTGGCGGATTAGTTTAAAAAGGACAACGCGTTACGTACATATATATTTTAAAATTATTGACTGTGATTTGTCAAGTGAAAGTTATATGGCCATTTTCGTTAATTATTTAGATTTTAATCGTTACGGTATTGCAAAATTATTATTTAGAGCTTGGTGAATGTGATTTTTGTTTTTTTTTTAATCATGAATTTTTTATTATTAGTTTTTGGATACATATCGGATACACTGAGACTAAATTCTATACAATTAAAGTTTACTTCCAAGACCAGATCTAACCATAGGCTAATGTGGCTAACCAGACACCACAAAAATATCTAAAAATAAGGAACGTGAGCCGTAAATTATAGTGTAGCTCCCTATAGTTAGAAGCATAAGTGTTTCTATAATTTGAGAACCGTATTTGTTATATTAGATTAGAAGAGGATAAATATAAAAAAAATCTGGGAAAACAATCTAATAGCTATTTTTGCGAGCTTTTTTCATTATTTTGAATAAGTGTAGAATGGTTGCTTGTTTGTACTTAGTCTAAAAGAACAAAAAAATATAGACCAGGTAAATAACAAAAAAAAAAGAGATAAATCAATTGTATGAGTTAAGTCAACTTCTCAACTACTTTTCTTACTCGGTTGAAAAATTGAATTGGTGTTATATAAACGCGAGTTAACATTTGTTAATTTAAACGCAAAATACGTCATTTCTGTTGGGTTAGTTAATTTTTTATTATGAAAAATATGTTCACAAAATAAAAGTGTCTTTAATTAATCTTTATGTTCACACTTCGAAAAAACCAAAAAAATATGTTATTCTGCTGTCACTTGAACTATATTTCCACTTGTTTTCAACTCAATCTTTCAACCACCTATTAAAGCGAGTTGAATTTTAACTCTAAAGCGCAAATTTTTTTTATAAGAAAAACGCAAGACGGATTTGAGTATAGAATTGTTGTGAAAAAAAAAATAAAATTTTTTTTTTATATAACTTAAAAAAATCAAAAATAGTAAAAAAACTCCCTTTGAAAAAGTTTTTCCTTCAAAAGTTATAGGTTTTTTCTTGCTCTGCGGAGTCCAACGGACTCCGTTTTGCGCTTTAGGGTTAACCTTATTTCAACTAAAACCCAATTCTGCATTTAAACATGGTAAAAATTCAGTTTACATTTAGCTGGGTGGAAAGAGTGCTTGATTTGCTTAGGAAAGAGTGCTTGATTTGCTTGATTTCATCAGGACCGGTTCTAGATATTTGGCCGCCTGTGTGCAATTATTATTTGGTCGCCCCTCTCTAGTAAAAAAAAGTTATAAATATAATATGAAAATAAAATTTGTATTATTTAACAAAAACCAGTAAAGAAGAAATAATTGGTTACACTGATTACTCGTATAATGAGTACTTGTTTAAGTTTAGTTTGTGTCTATTTTGTCTATAACTACAACAAATATACATACTTACATTGATTAAATTGAATACCAATGAATAAAAAAACCCTAGAATTGACTTCAAATTTATTGCAGCGTTATAACGGTAGGTCGTGGAACTTTTTGGTCTATAAATGAAATCTTAAATTTTTTTTTCTATCATTTTTGTTACAAAAATTACATAAAATTGATTGCAGCGCCATAACAGTATGTCGTGGAACTTTTTGGTCTCTATAATTGTTGTGATATTCATTTTTTCTACATTCCGACTACATTTCGAGTAAATGATAAAAATTTGGTTCAGATTGTACCAAAACCTCCCCTTTTGTCTGATTTGCTCCAAAAACAATAGAGATCTTACTCTAGAACTAGGACTACAAGATAAACTTCAGTCGTTTAACCGCAATCTTCATCATCATCAGGCCTTCATCGTTTCACGAGAGAGCATAGACTATCAACAAATAGCCGCCACCGCGTTCTGTTCGTTGCCAAAGCTTTCACCTCTATTGATTCCTTCCCTCCTTCACTAGCTTCGGCGATAACGATGCGGCGCCACGTTTGTTTGGGCCGTCCTCTTTTGCGAGCACCTTGGGGATTCGCGTGGAATATCATCCCTTGTTTTTCGAAGTCTATGTCGGATCCAGTTCCATTTTCGTCGTCAAATCAATCTTCTCCATATTTGTCATTCTCCATAGTTCTTCATTTCTAACCCTGTCTGACCACCTCACACTCACTATACGCTATAAACACCTGTTCACAGCTGGAGTTTTGATGTTATGGTGCTTGTTATTTTCCAGGTCTCGCAACCGTATAGTAGAATCGACAAATAGACAAGCCGGAATCTTGATCCTACGATAAGTATTAAAGGGCGGTATAACCTCCGTACTTAAGTTGAAATCATACGGGTATAAATACTTGTGAATATAGTAAAGGACGCGTTCGCAGTGCCGTCCAAATTTAAAATATCTTAAAAATACTCTAAAACTTTGCAGTCAACAGTGAAATATAATTATGCCTTAATGTTACAAAAACCGAAGACTTCAAAAACAAAATAGGTAAGATAAAATGATAAAATTGCAAAACTTAAGAAATATAATTTGAGTTTTCAGTAATGCCGTACAAAAGTATAACATAATGTAGTCAATAGAATAAAAACAGTGAATAGATTTTGGCCGCCCGTATGCGGTGCACACCTTGCACATATAGCAGAACCGGCCCTGGTTGTCATTGTCATTAAATCGGGCGCCAAAATAGCTAAATCCAGCCTTATTCACCGTTACCAAAATTCATCGTCCATGATTTACGTTGCTTTTGAAATTGAAATTTTTTTTAATTCAAAATTAACAAACTCATTTCTACTTATGCATCCGACGAAATAATATTCTGAATTGCTATTCTAGTGAAGTTTGTATTATTCACTCGAGTAACAATACACGTAATTTAACAAAACGGTTATAATAATGTCGATAAATTTCAACACTTAGATACATACTTTGTATATAATATAGTTATATATACTTATATGAATATACCTATATATTGCTATAATCTAGTAAATACATTTTAGCACAATATTTGAGATAATTTATTCATAAAGTTTTTACACACCTCCCCACTTTAATAATATTCATTGCTAACCAAGCCAACAGTTAAAAACTTTTAAAATAGCATTGCATTATGCACTTAATAATTTATATTATAATAATGAGAAAGTTTGGGCTCTCCGTAATTTGATATGTCTCTTGATATTATAAGTGCTGAGGTGTCACTAGATTTTAAATATAGATTCAGGAAAATAATGAAATTTCTCGTGATACTTTGCCTGTATGGTGGTACATTGGTTAATATTTAGTTTACTGAAGTGGCAGAAATACGAAATATGAACATTATTACTTAAACATTGCTTTTGTTAAGCAAAATTTTGTTTGAAAATTTCCGTCATTTCTATGTACATACATATTTTCATTGTTAATTCTTCAAGTGTCAATCAAAATCATAAATTTGTCGGGGTCTATTTACCTTTAAACGTTTTTTTTTTTTTAAATAATTTAAAAATTTACCACAATAGGTTCTTAAAAATTCCCATCCAGAAGAGTTGATGAGATAATCTAGTGATGAAAAATACTCTATGTGTATCATTTTAACCTTCAAACCGGCACGTTAAAAAAATATCGTTGTGTCGCACCTGGGGTGTGCTTGTTGTTATGTTATTGACTTTTTTGTTATACTATTTTATAAAAATCATATTAAAACAGCAAATAAACATTTATTGCAATATAAACTTCGATGTAAAGGGTTATCCAACTTCAGTTTCAGAAGTTTTTTTTTTAAAAAACACTCAAAGATTCTGAATATTAAAGATAATTTTGAAACTTTGTATGTTTATATAATTTTAAATTTCCAGCAGTTTTTGACAAATAATTTTTTTTTTAAAAAAGTTAACCCTTTAAGGTCCATACATTTTGAACATGAAAGGGTTAATCAAAACAAAATTTAAATTCAACTAAATTTGTTCGGGGAGATATTTTTTATGTTATTAGACCTTAAACGGTTAACTTTTTCTAAAAACTAAAAATTTACAATTAAATTCTGAGCTACTCATTTTTTAAATTTTTTTTGTTTAACCCCAGGTGCGGCACAACGTCGTTTTCAACCTTAGCCTACTATTACTCCTATATTTACTACTGGACCGATTTTGATAATTTTTTTTTAAAGACGTGGAATAACGCCATTTGAACATATCTGTAAGGAATTTAAGATAGCTCTAACAGTTTCAAGGTGATTCGAAAAATAACAACCTCTGGGGTGTGCAAACACCGCACGTGCTGGTTTGAAGATTAAACTGTCGTAGATGCATCACAAATTGGCATCGAAATTTTGGTTCAGAAAAAATTACGACACATTTATTATTTCTTTAAAATAGTAATAATACAAATTGATTTGATATTCATTACAATAGGTTATTATGGGGCATTGTATACTATACATATAGTAACATAGTATCGTTGTTTACATTCTAACTACTATAGCAAAGATAAAATTGCTTCTTGTATATTATACCACATCAAAACAATGGGAACACTTCGTCGTCGTGTTGTAACATGGACACTACTTATTCCTCTATCTGTAATAACATACTTTGTCAAACACCTACATCCATATATTCAACCCCTTAAGCTTTCCATTTGGTAATACCATTCTATTGTTAGTTGACTGTGTTGAACACATTTGCATATTCAAATTTAGTATTCTGTGAGTTTGAATTCAATTTATTAATTAAAGTAAAGTTGAAATTTTGGCATAATGCGAGGTCGAATAGATATATATATATGTATACACATTATATATATACGTATAGTCGTAAGTAAAGGCAATTGAGATTTGCATAATTAATTATTATAGCAAAAGAAGCAAAATCGACAATACTATGGGCGATGGAAATCGTTTTTGATCAATATTATTACCCAAAGTTGTATCAATTAATTATATTATCGGACAAAGTTATGCCAGTGTGTCAAAATTGGGAGTAAAACTCAACGAAACTTTCTTGTATTGTGATAAATGGTAAATTGCGTATGAATTAATCCTTTATCTTTATAAGGACTGCTTTATTTTAATTTTTGTATATTTAGAATAATTTTGTCAAACAATTAATTCCATGAAAGAATCACTCTATACATATATACAGTCAACATAGTTATAGGCGAATTCTATTTTGAATATTTTTAGAGAGAAAGAATTATATAATAATATAATAGGGTGTGGGTGTAATTTATCGAATTTAATGAAAATTATGAATTTATAATTAATACCCATACTTATCTAAGTTATAAATTCAAGTGCCGATCTACCGAAGGAGGAGTTTTTTTATTGATTCTTTTCAAACTTTGTTGAATTCATAGCATATTTGTAGAATATATAGAATTAATGTCAAACCTAACTACATTTAGGGTCTACCTTCCTTTTAATTTTGAAAAAGATTCTTAAATTATTACCATGGATCTCTACTCTGATTTGTAGAATTAAATGTGAAATTAGAACTTGCAGTTTTTGTAGGATTTTTTTTAGCATATCATATTTAATATATACATACGTGCGTTATATACATACATACATTATGCATACATTATATTATATATCTATATCATGTATGAATTTATATATA
>JANSTT010018583.1:0-13504 GCA_026745375.1 Platyura marginata
TATGTCATTTCTAGGGTTTTTAATCATTTGTATTCAATTTTCCCAATTATATTTATTGTACAGACAAAATAGACACGTAAAAAGTTGTAAATAATAAACAATACGGGTATATTATAATCGGCGTAGCCAATTTTTCCTTCTTTACTGATTTTTTTTTGTATTTAATTATTAGAAAGGACTTTTTTCACATGCCTTGCTTTCCGTTGGTGGCTCCGGCACACGCCATCTTAGGAGGAATAACCAACTAGTCAATAATAATATAAGAAAAAGTATTAAAACAAAAAACAAGACTACTTGTATCACACGTAAATTTTTTCAATAAAATGTAATTCAAATAATTTCTTTGAATACCGATTTTAATACCGGTATTCCGGTATTATAATTTTATAACACCGAAACGCCGGTATTGATATTTCGTCCGGTATTGGATTCCCTATTTATGGGTAATTCAAATTCTCTTCAACAAAATATTTCTTTAAACACAACGCGGTCTGACAAAAAATAAATAAGGCTCCAAAATTTCACTTTTGCTTCTTTTTTATTTTTAATAATAAAACTTCCCTTTTACGGCCTATATATTTTCAAAAAAAAACCATTTAAGTGTAGTTTTATTATATTTTTTTTATATTTATATTTGGTGTACCCCGAAAAAAAAAATGTCAACATTTCTTCTTTTTAATATCATTTTTAAAGGCAAATAAGAAAAATCCTCCAAATACATATATGTATGTACCTACTTTATCATAAAAAAAACCTTCCCTTGTTTCGAACATTTAGTAAGCGTTATAACTACATATAAAAACTTATTACTGCTCTAAAACACAGTTTATCTAGATAAAAATGTTTTGAAAATGCAATACATCAAAATGAATAAGTGTAGAGATCACATTTATATCTAAAAAAGATGGGGTTGTTAAGGGGGCTGTGTATATATGAAAATTTCATTTCAAAGATATCGTGGTTACGATTTTTTTTTCTCGTTTTTTGTTTTTTTTTTGTTTTGTCGATGTAATAATACACAATACAACAACGGATAGAGCTTTTTTATTTATTAAAGCACGCTCTGGTCATCACAAATTTTGTTTTTGGTCAGGCCATAGTTATTATCATCATCATGGTTTCAACTATAAAAAAAAGTAATAATTTTCATCGTGCCAAACATTCATTTGCGAGAGTATGTAATGTACTACGCACTAAGGTGGAGCGATTTATCAAAACGTTAGTAATTATTGTGAATTTCAATTGGGAAGATGTAGGCCCCCTCTTAGAATTGGAGAGCCGACCACTGTCCTTATGAAAATTGGTCATAAAAAAAATTTAATCGAAACGAAAATTCAATTAAAGTAGAGTGAGGGGACATAAAAATAATTTTTTTTTGTTTGGTAAAGAAATGCTTGAAACCCCTGGAATTTGGCACCTATCCCCATCTTAAATTCGAAATATGGCCTAGAAACAAATAAGAACTTCTATTTACTTATTTAGCCTTCACATATCAAGATCAAATTTCAAACTTGAATTTCTTCCTCTCTTCAGTTCCCCCAAATAAAATATCGATGTTCTGCGGCCTTAAGTATACTCGTACTTAAACGAATTCTAAGTGAATTCTTAAAATATCGAACAGTACGCACATTATTGTTGTCGAAAGTAGGGTGGGAGAAATTGAAGTCCCCTATTTTTAAATTGTTCAACTTGAACAAATCTTTTAAGACATTTCATTAAAATAACGCAATTTTGATTTTTGTTCTATACAATCACTCCACCTTACTGCACCCATCAATTTATATTGAGGTTTAATAAAAAAAAAAAAATAAAAATATGCCAAAAACACAAAAATAAAAATAGAAAAATAAAAACAATCTCAGAATATGACCGGTCCAAAAAAATATAAGGACTTTCTGTATCCTATACATGCATCGATTCTATCCGATAGGCTCAGAAGAGATCAACACAGACTTATTATATATTTCACATAAATATTATATGACCGATTTGAAGCAATCTTCTCTAGCACATATTATCGTTTAGTATTTCATATATGATTGATACTTGAATAAAAACAGTTTAGTATCCCTAAGGATAATAAATACGCTTATGTATGTATATGTATACCTACAAATATATATAAAATACACGATTGTCGATATAGCAAAAAAAAAAAAACAACAACAAGACTCGAAACATTTACAGACGTCTAGAATTGAACGAAGCTGATACATATGTATATACATATAAATATATATATAAGTATGTACATATAATATCAAATCTTACCAAATAAAAATTAATTTAGCTGAAGAGATTTATAGATGGATATTAAAGTCATTGTATTTTGTGTGTAGTGTTTAGTCCTTTAACAGTTGAGGTTGCAGACCATAAATACAAATAAATATATATTTTATATTGTCGCTGATATTGGAGTGGTAGTTAAAATGAAATTTAATGTGTCTATAGATGATGAGTTAAATGTGTATAGCTGATAAACAATACCATAAAACAGTATGAGACTCGCCAATGGAATATATGTACGTAATAATCCATAAAATTACTTGAAAGTTCAACCTCCAATCTAAATTGTATATACTAAATCAGAAAGTTCCCTTTGTTTTGTAGTTTATTGCTGAATGGTAAAGAATAACAATTTTTACTTGAGAAAATAACAATACGTCATCAGATTTTGAACAAATCCCCTTCGGATTTATTTATCGTTAGATCAATGAAATCAATTCAAGTTCAATAGAAAATTTCATCTTCAAACCTCCTCTATCAACCCTAGAAATCTTTCTTCAATACAAATTAAATGCAAAACTTATTTTAGAAATGCATCGATAAAGTAAAAAAGGTATGTCACTAATAGGGCAATCCTACATTCTACATATACCATACGACTTATAGAAGAGTGAACAAGTTACAAATCTGTTTCATAACAATCTGACATATTTAAAATTTATTTGTTGGGGATATTTTGTATAAAACAGTATACCTATTTAGATATGTAAAATATTCTCCTCTCGGTTCCCTATTCGTTCTCCTTTGTGACAGAACCATATTATAAATAGAAACATTAGCATTGTGGTGAACATTTTGTTAAACGCATATAAGAACAAAGAGAGCAACCGTAACAACATTTAGCTTGCTGATTCTAATCCCATTTTCAACTGTTATAAGGAATTTTTGCCATTTTTATCGGAAATCCATATTTTTCCATCTGATTTGGAAAACCTTGGATTTCATTTGAATGAAAAAAAATTCCTACAACTCCAATAAATTTATTAATTACAAAATTACTAATTCCAAAAAATGTTGTTAGGGAATAGAGTGCAAACTAATTTGGTTCTGTTTTATTAAAGAACCGATATCTAATTCCGACTATTATTAGCATGAATGTGTTATGATTGCACAATCTTATAAAAACACCGTTTAGCCAAAAATCTATGTATAAATGAAAAAATTAATTCATATTAGGAAAGCCAACACCGGTGTTGAGATTCAGGTACGGTATGATTAAATTCTGTCTTAAATTTGATTCTTAAATAAATAAGATAAGACAACATATTTTTGATGCATGATTGAATGGTTTCTTACAAAATATTAAACGCACTCATTTAGTACTCTCATTAAACGTCAATTGATGTAAAATTTATGTCAAAATTATAAATATTTTTGGTTTGTTTGGTATTTTGTTTAAATTTTACGTTAGGTTAGGTTAAGTTAAGTTAGGAGCGGGCTATAAGGCTATTGATTCTTCACCACTGAGACCTAAAAGATCTATTGTAGATGCCTCTACTGATGTTTGAAATCTCGGATGTGTAGGTCCTCTTTGATTTAATACATTTTTGTTGAAAAATATGTATATAAAAAAATTAAATTATACGCACTTTTTCATAATCATAACCACAAAATACAAAAACTTATTTCATTTGTAGTTTTTCTACCATAAATATCATTTAAGACAGCGTTCACACTGTCTTAAATATTTAAGACCAAAATTTGTCTAAAATACGTTCAATCATACTCTTTTAAGAGTCTGAAAATTTTAGACTCTTATTTTAATTCAATCATACCATACCTGATCGTATATCGACATTGCGACACAATTGCTGTATAAGTGTCAATAGTTCAAAGTGTCAAAGTGAAGATTTAAAGTAACAACAATAATACCTCACCTAGACTCAATCTTAGGCAAAAATTAAATGAAGGCCCCTGTAAGTTCATAGATGCGTGGGCCCCTGCAGATTCGTAGGTCCCTGTAGGTTCGTAGGCCTCTGTAGGTTCGTAAGTACAGTGCCCTGCCTACATTACATTTACTTGATTTTTGAATTTTACATAATAGAATTAACTTAAAATCGCCATAAATATGTTAGTTAAATCTAAAAGTCAATTATAAACTCTAAAAATCGATTATACCTACACTCGTATATTTCACATTTTATTCCAAAAGTTTAAATTCATTTATATGTATGTATTACCTATGGCTATATAAATGCCTACCTAATGTACACATACATACATATATATTTTTTTATATTAAATATAAATCGTGTTTAAATTGCCAATAAATATTTCAGAAAAGCTTTTTAAAGCTCTCTATGTATTATGGTGCAGTTTCATTGTTAAATTGCATTAGTCATTTGTTGCAAAAACCAAATTACTGAGCCTGAGGGATTTTGTCAATGAAAAAAAAAATAAAAAACCCCCTCCCAAACGAAGCGAGATCAATTCAATTATACGGACAAAAAGTAAAACAATTTAATACTGTAATGTGATGGTTTTTTTTTTTTTAAATTCTATTAATTAGTTAGTTAAAAAAACAGGTTAAATATAAAATAATGTCAATTCAATTTAATAAATTATTTATAAAAAAAAAAATATTAACAAAATCCGTATGAAGCTGACAAAATATTAATTTTTAATAGCAGAGATTAATTTTGTGTCAAATATGATTGGTCGCATTTTATCAATGAATTTTCCAGAATAAAGCCAATACAACAACAGCAACTATATCATTACCGCAAACCATTTATGTACACACCTTTATCTATGTATTTATATTTATATACATAAAGCTAATTAAACACAATCATTTTCTTTGCTCATAACGAAATAGCTGAACATGTGAAAATATTATACATTTTCTATGAAAATTCATTTTTGGAAAAACCACTTAAATATAGCATAAGCACAAATATTATGTACAGAGAGAGTAATACATGTGTATATATGTAGTCATAATATGTACATGATTTTTTAGCTGACACAGCAGCGAGTAAAAGCGTTTTTCAGTTTTTGGGATATTATATGGGAAAACTGCATGAGAATATATTATGTTTGAATAGAACGAAAGGTAAAATATCTAAACATGATTTTCCGTGGTAAGCATAAATGAGGTTGAAAATGTTGACGTTCTCATATAATATAAAATAGAGTTGAAGTTAAAGTTTTTAGTTTAATGAAAATGGTAATGATTTTTATATGGAAAGTTGTACATATATCTCTTTTTACAAACTTTATAAATATTACCTATACATATAGAGAAATGCCGTACCGTATACATAACGTCGAGAAGTTTGAAAGTATCTTTAGAAGTAAAAAAATATATATTTTTAACGAGCAGGTAATTTCATTAATTTTGGAATTTCGCAATATTTCAAATTAATCGTCCCAATCTATTCAATTTAATAATAAATTTGCTTGTTGCGTGCAAAAACTTTAAATGACTTTAATTTTTAGATATCGCTTCGCTAGGAAAAAAAAGCCTTATTTTGAAAATGTTAATAATATCTCGAATAAAATGCCTAAACGTTGCAATCGATTTTTTAAGATGTAATTTTTATAATCTTTGTGTGGGTTTTTCTTATCCTTTTCCTAAATTTTTCCTAGCTTTTTCCTTAGTAGGCGTATTCCTCGAACACTACACATAGCCGTTTTTTAATTTCAGTTTTTTTATAATTTCGTATGCAATTCGTTATTTAACTTTGGTAAATTTCAGTATCTTCGTTAAAACATAACTGAATAATAGCACCATCAAATTACTTTACATTTACAGTAGGGTAGAAAAAATTAGGTTATTATTTATTTTCAAAATTTTTAACTCAGCGAAAAATATAGTAAAAAGTCATTATTTTTGTAGTTGATTCTAAAATAATCAAAATTTTACTACTCATAGTTAATTTTACTATATGTACTTAATATTTCAAAAAAAAAATATAATTAGGAGTATAAAATAGTTAATACCAACTACATTTCAAACTAAAGAAAATCAAATTTTTAACTATTTTTTTCAATTTTTAAAATGAAGTAATGTTTTTTTTAATTAGGAATACATTTTTTACATTATTTTAGTTGATTTAATTATACTTTGTAGTTAAAGTTTACTTATTCGTAATTAGCTGAAAGTCAATAGGTATTGTAGGTGATTTAACTAATTTTTACTCTAAATTTTTATTTAATATTTTGAAAAATAAACTGATCATTTTAAAAAAAATGTCTCTTCTCTTCAATAGAGAAATTATTCAATAAAAAATTTACTACACATTTTCATTCAAAAATTCTTTAGTTTGATATCGTTAAAACAGATTAAATTCCAAATGATACAAAATTTAATTAAATAAATTAAGTAATTTAAAGAGAAATAACAACAAAATAAAGATTTTAAACGTATACAACATTTTGGGGGTTGCCATTATTCAAGCTTTACTCAATACTATACAATATTTAATAGCATTATAACACCCCATACCTTATTCTTGGGAAAAACCGAACCCAACCAAACAATATAATATATAGATATAAATACTCCCCAAAAACCACCCTTCCGAATCAATCCTCACAAATTTTAATTACCAAAATTTATATACCTCGAAATGTGCACAGAGCACTCCCATAGTTAAATATTAATTCAACTCATTTTCTATTAATAAGACCTAAAGGAAGTAAGGTTTTTGGTTTCTGTTTACTGTGATATTAACAATGTTATAATAAGTGAGGCATATATTTTCTGTATATATACTAAAGGCAAGGAGCTATAAATAAGTATTTATATGAAGACGAGGCTAAACATAAATACAATACAAAAGACGCATATAGAGAAAACTTTGTTCATAATATTATGTTAGAAAATGTTAAGTTCTATCTTTAGATTTAAAAGCTTTGTATAACCATTTTTAGATACAAGCTTGGCGGTTTTGCCATATAGAGCTTTCCTTTTAAAAATAAATTCAAAGAAATTTTTTTTTTTTTTTAAACCAATTAAGTTTTTGTGTTAGTTGAATTTAATGTTCCAGCAACCAGCAACCGAGTGTAGGCCAATTTAAAAGAAAGCAATTATAGTGGTTTCTGTGCAGTACTTGATTTCTGAGATTGGTTTCTCTGATGATTAAATTAAAAATGTATTTTGTTGTACTTATTCGTATTGCATATAATTTTACACTATATTCACATCAACATGCATATGTATGTAGGTATGTATATATAGTAGTAAAAATTTCACTTCATTAGTCATTCGAAACCAAAGTGGTTTAGTTATTTTATTCATTTCATTATTAAAATGACCGAACCGTAGACTGAATACTTTATTGACAATTAATTCATATAGATTTCTATAACAATCACAGCTATTTTTTTTTTTTACAAAATACTTTATTTTATTGTAAAGATTTTAATTACATTTACGACAAAGCAAAGCAATAACAATTACAATGATTTTTAATTTACATAAATTTTCCCTCTTTCCATATTTGTCTTAATAATTCAAGAATTAAATTTTATTCTTCATAAACCATTAACATTTATGTATTCATAGGTCAAATATTTATTTTATATAAAAACAAGTAGGGTTCATTTTCATTTGAATGCGCTCATGAATATTCTTCTATTACGTTATTATTTAAAAAAAACAAAACTCATATTTGCTTGGATTTTGTAGAAAATTGTGAATGAACCACCTGTATATCAATTATATATACCTCCTATACAAAGACCTACGTCGTACATACATATATACTTTCAAGCAGACGTTGTCGAAAATGTTTCAAATTTAATTAAAAGAAAAATTCTACAAATTCCTTTTTTCATTTCCAACTTATACAAAAGGAAACACCTTTTTTCACACTTTTCTATCAACTTAATCAACTTAATTGTATCCCAGAGGCGTCGGTCGACAGTACGTCTTTATGGATAACATGAGTTTTATCACGATTAAGAGTATAATTGACAAACAAAAAATATTAAAAAATTTTACTCCCTTCACTCTCAAAGTTACAATTTTTATTTTAATCATTTTCTTTCCAGAAACGGATTTTTTATTATTTTTGTATGCTTTGTATTCTCTTTTCTAAACACGATTATATTAATATTTAAATTAATTTAAATTAAACTTAAATTAAAAAATTGCTTGCCTCGCGAATTGTTTCTTTTTTTTCTTTTTAATGAAAAATATGAAGCAACAAACCCGACAAAGGCTAACAGCGTCCCTGATTATATTTTCTTTCTTCTGTTCATCAATCAAAGTTAATGGATCAGTTTATTACCAAAATATATTTATCACAAATTATAACTACAAAAATAAATTATTTATGCATAAGTATTACATGTAGAAAAATTTATTAATCGATAAAACCTTCTTTTTGTGCGTTTCTTTTTTCGTTTTGCTTAAAACTTTGCTTTTTTTTTTATTAGTCATAAAAACATGGGGATGAATATAAACCATAAAATCTGTGGGCAAATTCAGAATATTCTACTATTGAATTAATAAGAAATTTAATAAATGATTAGACTCGTAATCAACCTTCAGTTTTATTATCTTCAACCTTTTCTGAAATATTGTGAGTAGATGTCGTATGTCATAAACTTGTATAACCCACCCAATCTTTCGGGAAGGTATTTATTTGTACATATATACATATTATACACATACATACATATATGTACATTACATACATATGTATATAACCAAAAAAGCCGGGAGCTCATTTTTGTTATAGCAAAATGACAAATTCATAAACACTAACTATACTGTTCTGTTTTCTGGTTACATGTTTGTGTTCAGGAAAATTTTAACAATTTTCAGCAAGGTATAGGGAAGCAGAAAAACGACCTGGATCTTATTAAAATTTCATATTATGTATATGCGGTTTTCTGTGACATCAAAGTTGTTTCAGACAACAGCCTCCGGCATTCTGCCAAAAATATAACGAAATAAACATTAAATTTTTTAAACATTTTTTGTTTTTTTTTCGGATTGAATTGTATAATGGTTCATATTGTACAGTAGAGTTCCCTCATATATTTGGATATTTTTTTTTGAAATCGCTTTTTATATATTTCACTAAGCTCTTTCATTTATTCTGAAACAAAAATCTAATAGAGAGGTATAGAAACAATTAAAAAAGTTACTTTGCTAATTCCACCCACCACCCTTATTATCTCTTTTAAGTAAATTTTACTATTTTTAAGTATAATCCTGTAAATGAGTGCAAATAGTTGAGAATTAATATAAAAAATACGAATGGATAGTTTTTTTTATGGAAAAACTTTATATTTAAAGATATTTTTGTAATTTTCTCGAGATTTTCCATAAGAGAAAATTACAAAAATATCATTAATTCGGAAAGATCAAAAACACCTAAAAACATCCTTTATTTTTAAATATTTTTTTCTTATTTTCATAATATGAACTAATAGAAATTAAGCGAGTTCATATTTCCGAAAAGTTCATATTATCGAAAGTAATTAAGTATAATGGATTTTATATGTTTTGCACAAAAAAATTCTGAAAAATACAGTAGCGCAACGTCCATATAGTTTAGAAGCTTTACTATGTACTTATCTTCCGATGACAATTTTTTATTATAGGTTTTTGGGGATAAAATATATTTTGGGGATGAAATATATTTTAAGTAATTAAACTTTCTAAGTGAGTTTGCTTGATGGGATGATTATAGGAAACATAGCAATAAAAAAAAATCAAGTGAGGAACTGATCTTAAATAAATAGGGCATTTCAACTAAAGCAGAAATATCGAAAAATTTTACGGTCAACAAGTCGAAGAAACGCAAGGTAAATCCAGTTTATATGGGCCAGTATTACGCGAAGAAGTTGGCGAATATTATAGCCAATATTTAATTCAATTATTTGATTTTTTTACACTAGCATTAGCGAATCAAGAGAATGAAGCATTCACCACAAAATCATTTACGACTAAAGTAGTGATCTACTTCGAAGAATTAGGAAAACTTCAATTGGTGAATGAGGTGTAAAAAATCATAGTATACATTGAACTGGGGTGATTCAGCTTCGATTAAAGGTTTTAAAAGACAAAATACAAAACACTAAATTTTAAACTTTTTATTCTAAATAATAATAATTAATTATCCGTTTGAATTAATAATAAATGTTTCATATCTTCGTGTGATAATAATCAAAAGTTTCTTGTGAAATGTTAAACAATGAATGATCCCTTTGAATTCTTAAAATATAATAATCCTGAACTTAATGATAATATTTGATATATTAAGCAATCATGTAATGAATCCTCCTGTGAACTATGGTATCAATCCTTATAACAACATCTCCCCTTCATGGTTCAATTATTTTATCTAAAATCTTAAAGGGATACTTTTATGAGGTTTAACTTAAAATTCCTACTTACAAAATACAAATACATAATAAAATTATAAGCCATGTCCAATATACATTTATTTAAAAATATTCCCAAAGTATATTTGCAATTACTTATTTTAAGCTATAAAACAATTAAATATTAAAATCAGTAAAAATCCATTAACAAAATAAACTAAAAAGATTTATTGCACTTAACAAGACAAGGGGTCTTTAATTCAGAATTTTTATATATTGATAAAGTTAGTTGAACTATAATCTGAAAATCATGAATTTTTATATTTAAGTCTATATAAATAATTGTAACAAAACATTGACATGTTATATATCATTTTAAAGGTAATTTAATAACCTATATATTTGTCATATATCAAATTCAGCTAAAACTGTTCGTTGAAGAGTTATAAGTCAAAAACTACCAAATTTTGACCTTTAAACGGATCGCGGGACCATCGAATTAATTTTTTTTTGCACAAAATTTTAAACTTAAGATTTTTAGGCAATAACACAAGTTTTTCGCCCCCAGGGCTTTGAAAATTCTCAGTTTTTAAAAAGCGATCTACCCTAATGTATATATATATAATATATATCTTTCGAATATATCAGAAAGTGTATAACTCAAAAAATTACATTTTATTTTAATTATTTATTTAATAAACAAAGAGGTATTTTAAAGGCAATATGGATTTTGTATTTATTTTATGATTTATGTAAATGAATAAATAAACATAGATAAAAAAAAAAAAAAAATTAACTGCAAATATGTTTGTCGGGAGCAAAATAAAAACAAAATATCGATTTGTAACTCGACTCGACTCGACAAAACTCGACTTATACTCTTTCAGATATATTCAAAAGATATATACCTTCCTTAGTATAAACAAGTTCAAAACCCAAACAAATTGGTTTCACGACAATTTCCCGAAAACGATAATTCCCCGAAAACACAATTTCCCGAAAACACAATTTCCCGAAAACACAATTCCCAAAAAATACAATTTTCCGAAAATCGCGGAATTGTCATGATACCAAGCAAATTATATCTATAAATAGTATTTAGTTGCAGAGTTATTTCATTTTTGTTTCAATTCAAAAGCTTAATACATTCCATAACAAAATTAATAAACGAAAATAAATTTATCTCGAGCCTCCCTCAGGCGAGTATAAAAAAAACACATCATAATTGAAAAGTTAAAAGTTATTTTTGTTATTAAATTTACTCGATCCTGTTTCACATAATTTTAAAGCTTTGAATAAATTTTCTATTAAATCAAATCGACTCTAAAGATTATATTGAAAACGTGAATAGTTATTGTCACTAACATTCTCAACGTTAACGATCAAATTCAATGTTCCACGTTCGAAATTTAAAGAAATATGTATGAACATTAAAAACACAAAATCAGTTTTAAAAAAACATCAACTACCCTAAAGCAACCTAAAGCTAGCGCATCTCTAAAGCACTTATGCTTATTCGATAATAAAAAAAAAAAAAAAAACGAAGTTGTGATACCAGATAGAGGTAACATTTTACGTTATATAAACGACGATGGTTTTTGTTGCTGAAGCTTTGGGGTTGAGATATGGCAACGATTTTTCACGTATTGTTGCGGGATTACATGAAAGGTTTATATAGCAAAAATTGTGGAGGTTGGCAAACGCTATACGAATACAAAATAATATATATTGAGAAAATACGTTACAATCACTTTATAAACTTCAAAAACTTTATATTACGGTATATACATTAACGTGACTTTCATTAAATATATTTTTTTTTCTTCGAGTTTTTTTTTCCGTGCAGAATATTTTCTATTATATTTTCTTTTGATATGTGGTTATAAGAAATAACGTATATTAAATGATATAATAAAATAATTTCTCTAACTTGATGCAAAATTTTTTTTGGTGTAGCCAAAGTTGACTGACTCACTATATATTTATATATAGTATTAATAGATTAACATAGAAAACAAAGTTTCTTGTGAATTTTTGTCACAAAACTTTTAGCTTTTCTTTTCATCTGAAAACGTTATTTGTTCAGACTTGGCGACATGGCAAAGCTTCACTATTTCTACCTGAGAGAAATGTATAAATATTTACTTAGTACCCAGTGTCTACCAATTGAGAAATTGGGCTTGTTGAAATTTAATAAAATAAAAGTTTTTCTCAATTTTTCATTAGTTCACCTGGTTAAATTGTGCAATTGTGCAATTGGCAAATATTGTGCATATTTTGCCTAATCTTTTTTTCCGTGTGTCTTTTTTGTATTAATACAAATTTCAAAATATGAAAATACAAGAATCGGCGCTTCTTTTCAAATTAATCTTCAATAAACAGTTTATGAATCCTTTTTTTTTATTTTTTATGTGGTTTTTAAAGCTTATTCCACTCCCCTCCTGGGGGATTTAAAGTTTGTATGAAGAAATGTTAACTTTTTTTTTTACGGCGGGTGGAAAAATAGTTTTCTTTGTGCATAATGGAATGGAATGAACGTAATAATGTTATTTGTGGCATTAATTTTTAACATATAAAAACGGGTGGTTCGGATTCCACAATTAGCATGATATGATTTAGACTAATGTTATCTCCACAGAGGCGTAACTACTTAGTAATTATCATCTAAATATGCAAATTAATTGGCTGCCATATTTACCTAATCGGTAAATTTTCATTCAAATTGTAAAATTGGTTCAAAATTAGGCATTAAGGCATGGTAGTCAAAACAACATTCAACTTCATCTTCATTCTTATATGTGGATAAGATCCAATTTAAAATTGAACGTTAATTAGCCACGTAACCCATTAAGTAGTAACTATTTTAATTAATCATCAGTATTTAATGGTTCAAAGACTCGTATTGTCATTCAATATGCTTTTAAGTTACTAT